>UZAN01039472.1:99854-118804 GCA_900618425.1 Echinostoma caproni
ATTGATTGCACATCTGCTGGGTTGAAATTCCTGGAAAAGATATTACTGCAGAAGATGTTGTCCCAGTTGAATGTACCTGATCCCCTCAATTTGTCTATCGCAGCTCCAGATCGATCATCGATGCTTTGGCATCCCTCATTCTTTGTTTCTTCTTCCTTGGACAGAAAATATAAAGCTGTTCAGTTGTATTTCTTTGATTATAGTGATGTCTTCAATTGTGCTGATAGGTCCAAAGTTCTTCTCACTCTCTCTGAGAAGGGTTTTCAACTGGAGCTTACCAATCCATCGATTACAGTTTACTAAATATAAGGACCACAACTCTTCCCTTTTACCGTCCACTCAAGGAGTTCTTCAAGGTGCTATTCTCCCTCCCTTCAGTTTCACAACCTATTTCCTCTATGCCTGCTTTCGATGATTGTTTGCTCATAAAGTATACCGATGATGTGGTGTTTGGCATGAAGTTTCCTAATTCCTCTATGTACCCGAAACCTATGCAGAATATTTCACTGTTCACCGACTAGTCTTCACAATACAACCTTAGAATGAATCCTTCCAAGTGTAAAGATGCCTTATTCTTTTTGCTTAAGAGTGACCAGTACACTGATGTGATGAACTCTTGCCAGCATGTCATTATCAATGGAGGACAAGTTTCCAGAGTATATTCCGTCAAATACCTCGGAGTCGCCATTTTCCGTTACCTTTCTTGGTCTCTTGATGTCATCAAGACATTTCACAAAATCAGGACACTCACGGTTTACATTATTCGTTTGAAAATGCTGCCTGCCCTAACTCACTTATTATTATTATTATTATTATTATTGTCTTCTATTGTATCCTTTCCCTCTAGCTTTATGCATCCCCAGCTATTTTTCCGGGTCATTTAAACAAAGACTTCAAACTCATACCGACATCCATACAGTGGTATATCTCGCGAACATATTGTGCTGTTCATAACTTCCCAACATTTTAAGGCTTGCCAGGAACTTCCTACCAGAATACTACTAGTCCCACGTCACACTCTCTACTTCCATCTTAGTAAATGTATCTCTACATCTAGCATTCGCTCCAGGTATAAGCATACAGCAGCACGCACCACAACGTGCAAGTCTTCTGCAATATCTTACTTGGTACGGTTTGTTACTTACGCCGATCTTGTCATTGAGACCCTTGAACACAAAATTTGCCCAAACGTGTGCGGCGTGAAAAACTTCGACCAACATCAAATAACCCGAAGCAATTAGAGAAGTGGCACATTAGGAAACGTAAGGTCAAATTTTCACAGCTTCTATCTGTTTTACACAACGCTTTCAATGCTATTACTCAACTAACCCCGAGACCGCTTATCAAATTCACCAGTTTCTTCTGTGAGAGGGTCAGTCAAATGCGTATGTATGAAATGAAGAATTTGAGTAAATCATTCAATCATAAACCGATAAAAGCGCCTTTTCCCGAAGAACCTGAGAAATATGTTTGCAGTTTATTTCCAAGTCGACCGAACGGACTGCAACTCAAAGCTTTGTTATGTAGTCTAAATAATTTACCACACTAATCAAAAGCGATCATATTGAATCTATAGCGATATTGGAATCCTTTTTTAATCAGTTTTTGGCTAGTTTATAGCTAAATTAGTGAATAGGGAGTACCAATGCCGTATACCCAGCAAATATCAAATCTCCTTACTGACCGACGCACACATCGAAGCACTAGAATAATTGAAAAATAATTTAAATATTGCAGTGCCGCACTCCGACATGGGTTCCAGTGTATTAGGGATGGATATGTCACAATACAAAGAAATGATTACGCATACCTTACGGGACGAAACCGAGTTTGAACTTGACAATATTCCGGACGATCCAAGTAAATTAGAGAAGAAAATCTGTGCGGAAGAGGAAATTCTAACTCAGACTAACTTTATACAAGAATTATTGGTCAAATAGTTGCACCCAGGAGGAACACTGACACTATAAATCTACGATTTTTCGAAGCCGTGTAAAAAAGACGTCCCAAAACGACTCATTCTAAGCCCGATCGATTCACCTTAACGTGCATGAGAAAAGTGGTCGGTGAAAGTAAGGGTGTCGGGGAGAGATTTAATTTCTCGACCTAATATCAAGGATAGCCTTAAGACAAGAAACATTTGACCTTTATTCAATAAAAATACATGAATACAACTGATGTCAAATTTCTACTCACAAATGTTCTGCTACATGAGACCCTCGGGATTACGTTTCAAATAATTGAATAAAATAAATTGCGGATTGGTTGCTTGGAATTGATTTCTCATAACTTCTACTCTTATGAAACAATAAACAATCAACATCAAACACCAAACATTGGATTTTCGTTCCTTGAACTAGGATGTCAGCAAACGGACTATGTCGCCATGGGCAGCCTGCTGAGACTGACTCTTGCGGACATTTTTCTTGATCCCCAAGAATGATCTTTCACAACTAAATCGATAAAGTTACTTGATCGATGGCATATTTGCTATAAACAACACCAAGGAAGACGGAGAAAACCTATCCTATCGATCTGGCACAGTTCATCTCAACATCAATCTAAACGCCCCTGTGGCGGGAACGACCGCACCGAGTTTTCTGGTATAAACATTCATCGCCAACCCCATGGATCGATTAAAAGATCATTCTTCCGAAAAACACGTGTGGTCCGGACAATATTCGCATTTCACGAACTTCGCCCTCATGGGATATAAAATTAGTCTCGTTTGCACACTGTTTCACAGAGTGCATGGGGTATACACAGAAGGTTACTGAAACGATGAAGGTGACCTCATAAAAATGGTACTACAAACAAACGGATATCAAGTTGCATTTATGACCAAACATTGTAAAGCAAAACTAAAAGTAAAAATAACAATAATCAACCTCAAAATAAAAGCGTTATTAAAGTTGTCATACAAAGGAGATTATCTGAGTCAGTTAGTCAGCAAATGAAGAAACTCTGCCGTCATGCGTGTCTATCACGCAAATGATCCAGTCATTGCCTTCAGTACTAATGGGATACCAACGACGTCGGTGAAAGCACCATTTCTTCCATCCACCAAATCTAATTGCATTTACCAATTCAAATATGTGTGTGCTTGGTCATCTACAGAAGCAGGACAGAGAGGCAATTACATCACCAACGGTCAAACACATCTCAGAGGGCTTAGGAATGACAAGTCTGAATCTGCAATGACTGATCAGAAAGGACTCAAGCACTGATGATGTCACCTCGGCTGGTGATGAAACGTTTGCAAACAAATTGCCAAGCTCGGCGAACAGGCGAATTGGAAAGACTCATATCTTCGTCTACGCCACATCTATACAAAAAAGTCATTGTGTGGCTCCAGTCCATGCATCTTAGATCATTTACAACATAACACACAAAAAGTAACTTAAAAAGTGCCGAGGCTTTAGCCATTCACCACCACGCTGGGTGACCGGGAAAGATGTTCGAATCTCATTATTACCGCCTAACTTTCCCTTCTTTATGTTGCACCGCATCTCCTCGATGAACCGTTTCCCCCCTTCTGAAAATTGAATCATTATATACTCACAACAAAAGAAAGTTAGACAAAAAGAAAGAAAAAAGTATTTGCTCTCTCAAACCCGATCTACATGAAGAATGTGAATGGTTGGTCATATCAGCTTTACCTCGGTGTTGGACATCACTTTCTTTTGTTATTTTTTATATTTTTGCTGTCCATTTTAATAAGTCATATTATCTTCACCTTACGGTTGTTATGATACAAACCATAAAAATCCCATTGCCTGCTTTCTGCACGTGCACAGATGCAGTGAAATGACCACAGATAGCTTGCGCGAAAACATGTTTCCAACTTCTTTATACAAATACATATTATTATTGTTTTTATGAAACGCCTTAACTGATATATACATATTGCTTCAAAGCTCCTAATATATAACGAATACTAAAATTTGTATCTGTTCAGTTGAAGCAGTGTGTGTAATCCAGTAACCAGAGAGTTATTCACAAATCTGCCTGATTTGGCTTCAGCTTTCAAATCGAATACTTCATATGTCTCTGAGCATTCTGGCTAAATGACTGAGTCATCTGAAGCAAGTCGTTATTTTGTGTTGTAATCATCCGTTCCCCTGAATATTGACGGACAGAAATTCACTGTTTTTCAGGAGATTCAATTGCTCCAATGAAAAATAACAGATAAATCTATGACCTTTCATTTCCAGGTATGATGGTGTTTCCTAAACTGTCATACATTTCGTTTTACCGTCGTAGCCGTCGCGGTTTTAGCGAATGAATTCCGAGCAAACTCGGATTATTTCAATCAAGAAGCAGAAACACGACAGCAACCGAGAAAGATTATCTTCTCTGAGGAACGTGATGCAACTTCCCATGCATTATGTGTTTCCATTCGCCAAAGAATGATTCGCCAAGCACAATCACAGCGGTCATCCTGTCGGTGACGTGACAGTCCAATCATCGGTTGCTAACATGAGAATTATTTATCAGACGTAGTAAACATTGTCCGGGGTATGCTTTCACCGAGTGAATCATCAGGCTAAGTGATTGCAATGAAGCGGGCTTTGTGACGAGCCAGAGGTCCGTTTCAGTGCCACCACACACCCACTCAGACAACCGTGGATGATCAAAATACGGTGACAAAAGAATTTCTACATACACAGAGACAGCGACATTCTCTACACCCCATACATAATGCGCTGTACCAGTCAGGTATAAAACGAAGAGTGCCCACGAATCCACCATCCATTCAATAAGATATGAACCTCGCTTTAGCAGTGGAACCAACTCATTATTACGTGTGAATGTTTCAGACCAAATGTTCCCTGAGGGACGACGATTGTCAAAGAGAGTAGCGGTTTTCCTCGGAACAAAAACGGAGCAATTTATCAAAAATAAATAATTGAAATCCGGCTTGCAAGATTATATTCCTATTTATACTATGGTTTATTGATGGTATGCACAAAAAGACGACGAGGAGGAGGTTCAGAAAAACGTCAGAGAAAAAATGATCCACACACTCAATGGTCAGAAAACATGAATTCATGAGTTCGTTTTGTAAAAATTCAGATAATTGTTTGTAATCAATTTTCATTAATTGCACTCGCATTGGTAATCTGTTCAGCGATTGTATGCAGTTTCAAGAAGTCCCATCAATATAGCTTCGATCCATGAGGTTCAACATGCGACACATGGGCCGCCTCTCGTCCATGTGACCCGATATTTGCTGTCGCAAGGACGTGACACTTGACAATAACCNNNNAACCAATGGTCTCCAGAGGTGAATCCGGCAATAAATCCACCACAGTGGGTGTTCATGACCGAAGAGTTCTCACGCCACGGTTAGCGATATACAAATTAACATTCGAGTTACCAAAATAACACAAGAAAATCGAATGAATCGGGTTACTTTGATTGAATATTGCGTTATGTTTGATCATTTACCCAATTCAAAAGCAGGTCGTTTGAAAAAATGTCCATTTGTGTTGTACCTTTTTGAGCACCATCTTTAGACACCATTGATAGTCAGTTTAGCAAGAACTAATTTAGTTAAACGCATTCCGAATTCACTCTGAAATTTAATTGAATATATTCAAATACGTTCTCTCTTTAAGATGTTACGATTAGCTAATGGTGATTGAACGGCTTAGGCCAATATCGAGAACCACGCTTTGGGTCTCAATCCTAACCAAAACCTTTCGCCATGGTGATACGCAAATAAACCTTTCATTCGACGGCTTGTATGTTTTCAATTGAAAAACTAACTTTAGTCATCTTATAAAATTGAGTTTTGGCACAATAATCATCGACGTATTTATTATAAAATACATATGTGGGTCATTTACATTATTCAAAAAATAAAAACAATAATGGCTATATCCCACTGCACTACTGAAACGGAGCATTCGACTTTCAAGCGCACGATTCAGTAGTCGAGGTATGACGATATCTACTAGGTCACATTAGTACTGGCATGTGGTGTGTAGACGTCTTGGTGTCGAACAACTTATATGCACATCTGGCAGATAAATAAAACACACCCAGTGAACTTAAGGTACTGTGGCGGCGCTCTTTCGTATTGCAGCAAAATTTGTAAGACAAATGAAACAGTTGTTATTTTTCACCCAACTACTTAGTTAACGTTGAGTAGAATTTTTTTTTTGCTTACTTTATTGAAAACGTAATTGCACGAACAGCGTTCAGGAAGGCCGAAACTGTCAATATCAGAGGAAATCCTTATCTCAGAGAGCAAATAGGAAATGATAAAAACAGCGATTTTGAGCGTAAAAACCCATGACCTCCCGGGGTGCTGTGCTGGTGGCCAATACCGCCTGATCAGCACCATCCAATAACAATAACTGCACTATCTTTCGGGGGGGAGGAGACGAGGTTCATCCGACATGATATATATGCTATAGATTGCCCTTTCCATATGAAGGACAAGCAACTCTTGTTGTCTCCTCCTGCTGTTTCTTAACGATTGTTTGAATGATCTTCCAGTGCTTTCGAGAAACAGCCAAACGTCCAAATGTTTTCTCCTTCATTCGAGCGTTTTCACAACCTGAATCACAGCTCGTCTGCCGTGTGGGTTGATTCCAACGTCCACTGCTCGAAATAGTACAAAATCAGCAAATCGAAAATACAAAAGACATTGATTTCTTCTAGATATTTGCTGTCCTCAAATGCCTATTGATGTTTTTCTAGATTAAATCTTTTCTGCATAGACCAAAACATATCAGCATTGGTCAAATTTTCTATTGTTGGATTTGTGTATAGTGTTTACAGCTCTGACGGGGCAAACATTTTCACTCGTGATAGGAAAAAGAAAATAAAACCCATCGTCTTCAATCCACTGTGGTATAGCGCAAACTCCTTGGGAGAGACTCGTAAGGATGTACGTGTGCATGCTTGTGTATGTATGGACAAAGGTCGATGAGATCTGACCAGCTCGGATCTTGGACGACCGCGCGAATTCACCCTGTCAAACCACTTCATGCTAGTCAAGGAATGACATCAGAAATGTCAAAATGCACCCACCAGCATACGCACTCAGTCGCACGGGGGCACAACCTTGTCCTCTGTGTCGATTCGATCGATAGGCGAATTCTCTACCGGAAATCACTCCAAGTTCACTTCGACAGCTATCAGCCAATTTTGCATAACAGTTGCTGTCCTGTTGACACATCTGGTTGTAGAACACTTGCGTGTGTGCAATTCGCATCAGTTAGTAGACAGACGTCATAGATTCTCTCATTGAAATGTAAATATTAGAAAGTTGTTGCTTCAGGTTTTAATGCGAAGTGACTATGCACTATACACGGTTTCAGATGGATCATCTGTACCAAACAAGTTGTCCCGAAGAGATATACCAGGTTATTACTTTTAAATTGACCTCACGAAAGATTCATTTTATTCGCCATTTTCCGATAGTCAAGTGTCATCTTTACTACTAGATAAGGCCGTGCGATGTAGAGTAATCAGAAACTTTCACAGTTCGCGTAAGAGAAAGCCCCCGAATAAAATCGTATAGATCACCACATCAGCATATCTAGGCTAAAGGCAACCCAACTTAGTTATTCACGACACAGCCGCATTCTCAATGCGATTTCGCTCGGACATTAAATATATCAATACATATTCCTCCATACTACAGCTTTCACAATATATAATGGTGGAAATCACGTTGGTTCATTTGATATTCATGCCCCCAAAAGCTACTTGCTAACCAACTATTAGAGTTTTCTCCCAAGCAGTAAGGAAAGATTGCTATTTAATTTTGGAAAACGAACCAGTGGAAATAGTAAATTCAGCCTTGTGGTAACAAACTGTAACAAATAGAGTAGTACGCTATTTATTTTTAAGCATATTGTGTATTGCACAATATGCGAACTGTGTGTGGGTTAACAACCCGTTTGTATTTCATGACTTGAACAAGTTTAATATGTAAAGTTTACGCAGTTTTCATCATGACTTTGACTAGTACAGTTAAAGTGGGATTGTGTGAGTAATTAGGCATGGTTAACAGCATCTTAGTCACACGCCCGCTCGCACACACACCCACACACCCACACTGAGATGAAGGTTGTTTGGATGCAGACGCATAGGTTAGAACTTAGAATGAGGGTTAACAGTGAATAAATATTCAGAGATTGCCTCTTCGATGAACAACATTGAAATCTTCAGTTAAACATGAAATTCTGAATTGTTCTACACAACAATCAATTTCACAGAACGGATTTTATGGACGCAAGTGGAGAAACAACTTGTCACACATTCTCTCGAAATACCTGCAACTTTATTGGCCTTGATTAAGTGACCCTGAACATGGATGGGCTGAAATATTTTCAAACTGGTTACGCACACGACCAAGAGATTTTTAGTACCTAACCTCTCTCACTGATCTGGGTTAAATTTATGTAACGGCAGTTACATCGTTGAACACGGAAATTAGATCTTGCACTAAAAATTTCGAAATTTGTAAAGATCAAAAGGAGAGCCGCCTTTCCAACAGTATCTACCAAAATCGTGCCGAAAAATGATTAGTTTATAGGAAAATGCACTGCATTGGGTATGTATACATACGTAAGTATAGAGTGATGATGGCACTGATTTTGTCCTGTTTGCCTGATCACTTAACGGATTTTAGGTTTTGGGGCCGAATCAAAGTATGAAAATGTTAGAGCTATTTGTGAGATGACGCAGATTATAAGGGTGACAGTTAAGAAAAAGAAATGCCATTTCTTCAAAGTCACCAAACACCATTCCGATTTAAGACGCTCTTCGTTTACTGATGTAAACGTATACTTCGTTTTTTCTGGAAAGACAAATACCAGCAGTATTATAGATGCTTGATGCATTCTTTGCTTTGCAGTAGGAAAATAATCTACTCTGCCTACATGGATATGAAAACAGTATGTCAAGGAACCCAAGACCCTTTCGTGTCAACGGTTGGCGGTCCCTTTTACACCCCCAAATTTTCCGAGGGAACAATGTTCCAAGTGTTAACCCAGTGAGTGCACGAACCCACTGTGCTTTGGTATTTGCTACGGGCACCAAGTGATGCACGGGAATTCGATCGGTTTAAGTCTTCCGCCTTCTAAAGCAATTTACTTATCGTCATACCGAACAGCCAAAAAATCTACAATCCCCTTGAATACAAGCTATAAGTAATAAAGTCTGTGTCGAGATCAGGGGTGGATTGAATGAGGACACAGGAAAAACGAACAAAATACTTTTTTTCTACAAACCGAGTCGCAGTTCACCTCACATTTGCTCGACTAACTCAGGATGAAAAATTATTCTATCAAAACAGTTAGACAACAAAATCATTGAAACCTTGTCGGTTGACGAAAACAGTGAGGATTTGGTTTCCTCTTACACAAACACACAGAAGAAACGCTTTTAGAGTTAAACTGCCCGGTTGAAAGTTGGTAGTAAAAACCAATTCCCTAGTTTGTTTGAAAGAAGTACGTATTGGTTAGTCCTGATCCGCGAAGCGATTTGTAAACGATCAGCGTTCAACGCTCACTCAACCCGAACTGGCGAACGCTCGTTTGATCTTCCAAATAAATCACGTTATCCAACAGGTTTTGACAATTACCGGCGTATTTTGATGAATAATACCGGCATAGAGAGGACGAATTTCAGTATGCTGAACACCCCATGCAAGATCGTTATCCGCGCCTAGTTCTGGAGAATTACATAAAAGTTATCAGAATCTCCTCGTGACCTCAAATTTCGCAGTAATAGTGTTACCTTTCTGATAGTCTAAACTCATAAAACGAATTTAATCTAAAACACCGTAATTCGAGCGATTAGTTAAACATCAAGCAGTCTGTGAGCTGTTTCGTGTGATGTACGATCGCAGCACGGGAACGAGACAATTTGGATTTTGTGCGGGAGGGGCTATTCGCCGTTGTTGGAGTATATTTTCTTTGTGCAAATCGAAACCCATGGAGTAATTTTGGATGCCAGTGAACCATCAAGAGCACGTTTCTCCCAAACCAATTCCTGAGTGAAAACAAATAGCCCACGGCCTTACTTGGTAAAAGCGCATAAAGCAGGAAGTGGGATTTGTTCGATCGTTTGTCCCCTATATTGCAAGCAGAGCAATAGACTACTCAACGATGAGAATCAAATTCAGTGTTGATAAACCCTTTTGTTATCGTGCTCCATGCTCCAATACATGGTCTTGTGTTGCGTAAGGGCAGCGGTTAGTTTTCTATGAAATAGCCAATTCCATAGTAATATTGTAACTGTCTGTACATCATAGATGTTAGGGGAGACTTGAGATAATCAGTTGGACTAAGTGGTGGGCATGGTGTTATTTTCGTTCAAAAAGAAAACGATATATGGAAGAGAATTGGAAACAAATGTTGACGAGGATCTTATTCTCGTGTTTATAAAGTAAAACAATTGCCGAAACTCTGTTTTCTTATATGTGAAAACGCGTTTGTGTGCACTATCGAGTTTTCTCAGGGCTTGTGATAGCGAATCAAACACAGGATTTGAACCAATGGCATCGAAAACAGAAGAATTTTGTTTCTGTTTAAACATTTCTTACATTTGGGTTTATAAAACTGCTGTTTGGTGGAAAGTCGGAATAGTCCCATAAGTGGATTGCTCACTTTTTGAGCAGCTCCTCTGTGATCCGGAACATTAAGCTGGTCAACTGTCATCGAAATTCGAATATCTGCAATCATCGGATAATCCTCCGGAAGAACTAGTTTTTCACATTCGTATCAATTTTTTTCACAGTACCTAGGTTCGTTCTGTTGTCCATTATTTGATATTTCCCTCTTCGCCCTTGTTTCCACATATTCCAGTAAATGAAATAAGACGCGTTTTACCTCGATTAAGTTTCTTCTTCGTTTTTTCTCTTTCGTCCGTCCCCGTTTCTTCTATTCTGGCCCTGTTGCTGAACGGACGAATGCAATGATTTTTTACTCGAACCAAAATCATCAATGAACATACCTACCGCCGATTATTTGCCTTATTCCTGTTTCAACTTGTCTGATATATATCACGAAAAAAATACTTTATGGTTTTAAAAAGGCCAAAGTAACAACTGATAGAGAAGAATAGAGTTAGTTATACATACAATAAAGCGTGGGCTATAATCAATCGATAAGTCTATGAGTATACCTAGGCTACGGGTGCGGTGTTCGTCGTGAGTGCGGTACCGGGTGTGAACATGCGTGTACAGACACAAAAGCGTTTCAATCCAGACTAGTAAGTTCCATAAGGCCGTCCCCAATGAGATTCATTAGCCGTTTTTCTACTGTAAAACATCGACCGGATGGTCTGGAAAAGTTTACCTCAGTAAAAGTGACGGTATTTCTTTTGTTTCATGCATGCAGTGTTTGAGACGAAATTTGAACTTATTTAGCTATCCTATTCCTATTTGGTTTAGTATGCTGAAGGATTAAGTTCGTGACAGCAGCTACGCATTTTTTCTAATTATAAACATCACCGAACGTCTATTTTATAAACAATAACAGCTGACCTGTTGGTGGTCTACATAATGAGTGACTAAAATAAATTTCGAACCTCCCTGAGGTTCGCATTGAAGGGACAATGCGTGTTAAGTTATGTAGATTGATCTTCTAGAACAAGATAAAATTCTACGGTATCTGCTTTCAACTAGCAATAAGGTACTACGTGAAAGATGAAGTTCTTGTCTATCCGGAATAGAATAGTAACCTTCCTGTTCGTTCCTGAGGCCATTTTGTCTAATTGAACCCTGAAAAATAGCTTCATCGATGTTGAATCAGCCATCCCTAACCTCTTTGCATCCTTATTTCAATCCGTATCAACGGCCAACCTTGGGTGAATGGTTCATCTTATCCGCTGAAGAGCCTTGAAAACACCGCACAGTTGTCGAACTTGGCCAAATGGAAAAAAAACAAATTGGACTTGATTCCTCTCCCTTCCTCATGTGCTCCAATGGAACTTGCGAGACAATATTTTTTCCTATTTACCTTTATTAATCAATGACGTTCGATTCTATCTCATACATAAATTCAAACCTAACTATAAATACTGGAAGACGAAGTTACCAAAACAAGAGAGTTCGCTGTATTGTTTGTCTTTCGATAACAGTGTTATGGAATTTCTCCACGAGTATTTAAATCTCTAAAACACCTGTGAATTACCAGAGCCAAGTTGTGCGAGTTATATGAATCCGTGGTCAAAAGCATCTTACGTCATACTAGGGTAAAACACTACTTTTAAAACCACTATCGATGCTCTCATTACTATGGTATTCTGATTATAATGGAATGGAAGTGAGACATTTTGTGATGCGATATGCTCCAATGGGTAGACAAGCTGAACATCCATAACCTATTCATCAGGATGAAACACCTACCGAGTAATATTCCTGTTTTGTTTCTAGACGATTAACTTGAATGTAGTCTAAAGGTAACTGATATCACACAATAACTAGCAATAGCCACAATTCACCTGGTATTCTGTACTTTACTTTGCAGCTAGCTTTTTTAGGAATGGCAGTTTTCTAAATTAAAGAATAAAAACATACTTACCGATCAAGGGGATTTTACTCCACCGGTATGAAAATAAAATCAATACCACATTGAAACGATTGGACGAAATAAAGGTCTCTTTGGACGTCACCACGCACTGCAGTACCGATACCAAGAAGAAAGAAGAAAGATACCTCTTCAACGTGAATGCTCGCAATGGCTACCCCAGCAAAAAGAACTCTGTCTCACACTAGTTGCACTAGTTCAACGGCGAACCGAGTCGAACACAGTGCGAACAGAGGACGAAAAAAGTCGGTGGAGAAGAACACATTTAAACGAACGGGTACAAGCAGAACACTGCGACTTCACAAGCACTGATGATGTCACCTCGGATGATGATGAAACGTTTGCAAACAAATTGCCAAGTTTGGCGAACAGGCGAAGTGGAATTCAGTTCATCCGAGCTACGAGAACCAATTTTCAGTATTTTGTCAACGGTATGAAAGATAATATCTACTAGTATAAAAATTATTGTACAGAATCCATAACTTGTTTTCAGACAGTATATAGTTTCACTATTACATGGATGAATGGTCATAAATATATATTTTCATCTAAACGAGTAGTGATGTTATAATTTCCACCTCGGTAACGTTTCTATGTAATTGAATGCAAACACTTAATTTCACTGACTTTTTGGAATAAAATCATTCCCTTTTCGTTTAATTTTCATTTCGCTTTCGTCACGTGCACTAAATAACCACAATCACTCCAATCACCACCCACGTACGAGCCAGAATGCTAAACTCATGGCAAATTTGCTTTTAGATGATTTTTGAGAAAAGTCTGTCTAATTAAACTTCTTTGGGATTTACATTTCTTATCAAACTAAATTAGGACATCCGTATGGCACACAGAAAAAAGTGAACAAACATTAGCCACTTCTCTCTGGTATCGAATGTTACTATACTCAGTAAACACAAAGCTGTTTATTTAACGTTTAACAGCAAAATACCTTAAAAATTGGTGGATGACTTCAGTTTTCAAGAGCAACTATTCACATCGCAAATCAGTGAATGACTCATTCACATCCGTACACCATGGCTACTATTTGAAGTACATGGAGAAAAACAGAGTAACGATAGTCACCGAAATCTAACGACAATCTCATTGGAACATACTTCGCTGACTTTCTTGACTGAAATCTCTAGTCTCTGGGCTGCATCACACTAAGAACTACTCTGAGAATCGAATAGCATAAAGCCCTATCAATACCAGGCATCTTTCATACCAAACAGTAACTTCACATCTGGTCGATAAAGCTAAAGAAATCAAAACCATCCGCTTAGCCTGGAGTAAGTAATTCCGGAATCACCAACTTGAGGTCCGAGCATGGAAAGAATAAATTGTTAACAATGTTTTTGCTTTCTTTTATTTATTTTTTGAACACAAAAATGAGCAGTCGACTTTCAGAAAGGGGACCGCGGCTATGAAAATGATGCTCGAGAGAAATTGGGAGGATAATCAAAAGTGCTCATGCTTCTTCTGTCTTTTCAATTAATAAAACAACAATAGTTTTCAGGAATTGGACGGCGGTCAATTGAAGCACTATATCTTAGTTAAAAGAAACAGGAATGCCAGACGCGGGTGGTAGGGTTCAAACGCATAATTTACAGAACGACTAGGCGGTGACTGTTGCTGCGCACAATTTCGTGACCCAATATTTTGTTAAAGCAATAAACAAATGTGGTTTTTTTTTCATTTGTTCAACCTCGGTTAGTCACAGTATTGGGTATGAGGTGAAAGATTGGTCCGTGCAATGGGGTACATACGTGAGTACTCCACGTATGCTCTTTGCTTGTTTATCACCAGCATGTAGATGAATCTCTTATCTGGTCAGCTTACTTTTTCCCCTACTGAAACTGACTAAATAGGTACAGCTAATTGGCCTACTGAGTGCTGATTTGTCGTGTTTGCCACTTCTAATGACCAGTTTTTTTCACATTGGCTTGAAGCGAATCTAAAATATTGGTTCTCACATTTCTCAGTTCCAATTAGAACTGTACCGAGGACAGTCGATCTCCAAAACTGTATCGTGAAAATCAACCGAACCGGAACCCTGAATTTCGAACGGCAATAAGCTTTCCTTCGTTCGTGGCAACTCAGTCCGACATATGAGATAAACTAGTCAAGGGGATATGAGGTTCTCAGCACGTGCACAAATACCCTCATGCGTCTTATCATTTAGTAATGGCTTGTCCGTCTAACACCTTCAAAAATCTAAGGAAATATGGCTGACGGTGGTTCCAAAAAATGGAAGCTTTGTTTTATTGCTGTGTGTTTGAAGATCAAGCGATGTCTGTGCAGTTGAGTCATACTGCTTTAGTTCAGATGCCTATGTTCTTAGGTTTATGTGCTCTCAAGCGCCTAGAACATCTAGCCATGTTCTGTCGTCGTTTTGTAATTAACTGCAAACTTATAAGTGTAACCACTTCTCATGTGGACTCATTTACCGCCTGACTGACTGTGCACATCAGCAGACCGTTCGGTGCGTTGTGTTAGCGGTCAAAGTGAGCCTGGATTCATCAACTAATCCAGTCAGACACTTCCCCAATCTGTGGTTGACCACAAAGATGATACCGAAACCGATGACAATTACTTATAGATGATTTCCAAATATTCCCATTGCGAGTGGAGTTTTATAAGAATGTTGAATTCCTTAAATTCTCTTTTTCCCAGTTGAACGGGTTAAATGTTTTTCTCAAACACGTTTCTCAACGTCAAAATGAATACTGAAATAAGTCAATCTTGTGGTAGAGGTCTTTGGTTTATGGAGCTGTCATACATACACATCCGACAATGTAGGCTGTATTAAGCATTCTTAATCTTTTCTTGGTTTCCTGGTTTCAAACTCTACCAGTGACGTACACAGTTGATCATCTCTAACGAGAGTACAACCTGAGTTTATCGCTTTTGAACCGTATCAAATGAGCTGCGGATGAGGATGGATTCTGAAAAATGGTCAACCAAAATGAGTAAAAAATTATCCCAAGCCATTAAGCAGAAGTAATGGTTAGTTCAATATAACATCAGCCGTTGATAGGCCCAAGCTTTTATCCGTATTTTCCCATTAGTAATCAACAATGCACCCAGCGCTAAATTAACAATGTATGCTTCACAACCACCAACACAGAATGAACTCTCTCATACGATAGATTTAATACCATATTCCGTGGTTAATTGCATGTTTCAATCGGGCACAGTTACCAATATACGTGTAAAGATCAACCAGCTTGGAAAATTCAACACGCCGGTTAATTCAACATTCACTCAGTATTGGACTAATATCCTCCCTCCGTTTGACTCCCACCCCGCCTTGCAATGGATGTATCTGTAGTTTAAATTACCTGTTGATCATCGCCCCCTAGACGATTGCATATTCACTCTTCAGCAAACCACTTGACTTTAACCCACTTGAGACGCTTCAATGAATACATTGGTATGTTCATCCACAGCTGTCATCACTTATAACTTTATTCGTTTACATCTTGATGTGATATGATATAACCCATGCCCCCCCCCCCACTGTCAGTATCCGAGCCTGAATACCGCCGTATTCATCCCTCTCCACCATCCTGAGGACACATTTGGTTTTCACAACATAATGCATTTGGTGAGATATTGGTACGAGCAAATCTGTTCTATGTCGGCTCTTGTGACCTGTGTCCCCCTTTTCCTATACAAATGAACATTACTCATTCCGCCTCAAATTTATTGCTAATTGTACCGTACCGATTCTCCGCTTGTCTGTGGAATCCCGTTTTATCGACATCGCTTAGTACTGTTCACCCTTTTTTACCCATATCTATTGCCAAATCCCTATCCGTATTTCTAGCATAATACCCCCGTGACTGAGTGGCTCTAATTGGTCGGTTTGCCCCCTTTCAATACTCTGTTGCCCTTGATGTTCATTATTCTATGGTCTGACGTTGCCTAACGAGTGGCCGGACTCGGTATCCCGTGCCATTTCGATTTACCCTGCCTGGTTTCCTGAGTCGGATTGCTCATAACTTGAGGTATGTTGTGCATATTGCCTGTTTATCCGTATCTAGTACATGTAGATCACCGAACTCGTGTTCTGCTTGCCTGGACTTGGGGGTCCGTTCTCTGCGCGTTACTCCATCACTGGACATCAATCCGGTACAATACGGGCACTGATCATCGGCACATCAAGCTATATGTGTGCCATAATGGCACCAAGTAAAAGCAAAAAACAATGTAAAATAGTGCTATCACATCTACTTGGGACTACTTTTTGTGTATAACAGATTTTTCAATTTCCTTAGGAAAATCTTTACCGTATACAAACTATAGAACGGTAAAATGAAAACTCCTTTACTATCTTCAAATCTGAAAGCTCAAAATCAATGAAAGTTTTGGAGGCTGTTTTTTCTCCCGTACGGTAAATAAAGCTTGTTTTTGATCGATATTTAATTGTTCCTCTACTACCGATTCACAAAATAAAATTTGAAACTAATCGTGATGAAATTGCTCTTTAGCTTCTTGACCTATCCGGAGTCTGAAATCACCTACCTTCACAGTGGTCTATGCGCTTTCGTAAAACAAACTCAACATTGTTCTTCGTAGTGTGTGAGTTCACGTTTATGGCTGTAAAAATCATTTTGGTGAATTCATATAATGGTAAAATATGCGAGAAGCCGACCACACTCACGAAATTATACCGATCATTCTAATGACACCAGTGTTCCACATTATTTCCAACATCACTGTTTTTTACTCATATTTGTCAAATGGTCCATAGCCTCCTGATTGCTTTAAATTTTACCTGAGAGCAGTGGAGGATTCGGTGTCACCATAGGGTGAATTTCACTTTGGAGAGCAAATGAAGCAACAGCTGGAAAACTAGGAAGTACCCCTGATCACCTGTTTCAGACTTTAGTACAGCCTATATTGTGCAGTCAGCCATCTCACTCAAACGGTGACGATTATGCTGCGTGTGGGCAAGTATGAATTTAAATAGTGCTACGGAGGGTGAATTCACTGTCCTTCCATCTAAGTGGCACAGAAAAAGTAATTTTTGTGCTATATTTCAGCCCCTGTACAAACTTGAACAGAACAAAATCATCCCAGGTTAGTTGTGACAGTATCGGAATAGAAAACACCTGTCATAATGTTTGGTGTAAACACGCGGTGTGTTCAGCAGTTCTATGCATTGAATGTGAACAGAATCTTAGTGCTACTTTCTATCCAGATCAGTCCATTGAGAAAGCAATTATTGTTTGCCTGGAGTTTCTCTAAGTTTTTCTGTAGTTTCGTAGCGTCTGGTGATCACTTTAGTAGCCTATGGTGATTGTTTAGTAGCCCACGGCCGTACTTTACGAACCACAGCCTAGGGGCGAATAAACAAACCTTTCTGGTCCTCCCCCAGCCTATGTGGTTGCATTCCACCCAACGTTTTTGACCAACTTAGGTGACCTGACAGCTTTTTTAGGTCAGGTGAATAGCTGTGTGCAAAGTAGCACCATCTAGCCAATCCCTATCCGAATGACAACATCCACTTCTGCGCCACAATCATCAGATGAAATCGAGAGATCATCGATTTAGGTGAAAAAGGAAAACACAAATGCTTCCGATTAGCAATGAAGGTTGTAGAACAGTTGTCCATCGTACACGAATCGGAGACGAATTAAAACTTACTTCTCAATATCTGGGCATCAGCAGTGAAACCTGCAAAGTTATCGTAAAACAGGACAGAGAGTGTTGCGTACAATCTACATTCGAAAAAGGTGAATGATATATTCATAAACATGTGTTCTTTGGTTGCGAAAAACCTTTTGATTAACCTCGGTGAAAGAAACAGAAATAAGAAACTGGTTTTAACGAACCCAACTGTCAGTTTCCTCTTCATTAATCATCTTCGGGATGGTTTTGCATATTCGCCGTGAAGAACTTATGCATCCTGATATAAAGAGGTACGTTATGTAGAAGAGAATTAAGCGTAGTGTGTGATGTGATTACAGGAGCACAGTCGGTCATTCGTACGAATAGATTTTGGTGAAACCACTTGCGATAGTTGGCACCCGGGCTCTAAATGATGGGTGAAAACAAAGTGAGCCGTGGGTCAGGATTTGGCTCTTAACTAAAGATGCCAGACGAGATCCTGTTACATTTGTTCCGCGGTGATTTAATAATATTAATATATAATAAATAATAATTAATAATATAATAAATAATAATAATACATAATAATATAATAAATAATAAATAAATAAATAATAATAATATAATAATAATAATAAAATGACCGTCAAGCTTTTGCAGCATCCGAAACCATAGGTTTCAACTTTTAGTGTGGTTAATCAAGCAAGTACTTCGTGTCCTGCATTTGAAAAGATAAATCTACGGTAGCTGAATATTCCAAAAAAAAATATTTTCATC
>UZAN01039472.1:118811-135866 GCA_900618425.1 Echinostoma caproni
TTCAAATATTTACGTGCTGTCTGCTCATTAAAACTTGAAAATTTCCCCTGTGCCTCTTCCTATCCCCCTAAGAACTTTCCGCCTAACACAACTGAATCAAAGCTTCAGACACACTGTGATCTAGGGTTTGTTTGTTCGTCGTGTGGGTCACGAGTACAAATGTACAGTCATTAGCTACTGAATTATCATTGTCATCAGCGGCTACTACAAGATGAATAATGGACAGTAAAACACTGAAAGATCTGTAGACAGGAAAAATCAAGCGCTTTGGGTCGATGAAAGTNCATAGGATGGATAAGTAAATATAATCTGAATTGATCGAACCGTACCATAAAAGTGTACAAAGCAAAGTATTGATTTGGAAATGAATTTGCATAAAGATAATAACTTCATCAGTCGCCTCATGAATCCCAAGCGCGTACCACAACTGGATAATGTTACTGAATCCCAATTTTTCATGTTCACAATTTGACCGTTCAATAACATTTATCAAAATCAAATTGCTTTTTGCTCATGCGTGATTTTACATACATTTTGTTTGATGATAAATGCGGCACGTTGTTTTCCTTATGTTGCAGAACATTAATCCGAGTTAAGCTGTTCTTGAAAAACGGTAATCCAACCTTAGCTATTCCCTGTCGTGCCAGCTTCCCCGCGGTACATGAGGTAAAAACTATTGCAAATGCATTCACCCCTATTGTCAGCTTTTTGACGAATGAAATTCTCTGTAATTTTGAGCGCATCAATTTTGTCCGAGATTATTTATAGGAAACATGAGGAATCATTTTGGTCTTCGAGAGGAGCACGTCTGTAATTTGGACTAAAGTATGCATCAAAGATGCTAAACGCTCGGACCTTCTTTAGTATTCAAGGCAATTAAATATCTTTTGGACAAATACCAATGAAACCCATTTGATATGTTTCTGTGATACGTAAGTTGCTCATAATCAAAATACATAGTGCTATTTGGAAAAACTGAGAAATACCTAATAATGTTGAGTATAACCAATTATGAGTAAAACCGAATCGTAAATAGTACGAACATTGTGTGATGCACGTGCCATATGTGACAAGCCCGAACTATCTAAGTAAGTTGTTTGGCCGATTGAAGCGTTTTGTTCAAATTGTGCGAAACGTTCAGCAATCTCGGTGGGATTTGGACCCACGCGTGAATGCCGCCAACGCTTTTGTGGAGCAGACACTCTACCTATTGAGTTACACGATCACAAAGATGGTAATGATCTTTTCGTATCTCCATAGCTCCTTCAAAACTGATTTTCTTTGGCAATAAAGCTCAAAATAAACGTCATCACGAAGTTTTCGGATGCCTGACTACAACTCGATCCTGTTCCATCCGCATCCGGTTTGGTTCTCCTCTGAGCAAAAACCTATTCAGTGACACTGAATTATTTATGGAGACATGTCGTGCATACATACTGTTCCAAATTCTCTTAGATTGGAACTAAAACTTCCATTATGGATTTTACAAAATCGATTATCAGTTCTGGTGTTCATTCGGCTTTTGCCAGATTCCTGATAACTGAACGTAACCTTTTCAGATTGAATGTTGTGGCTAACCGAAGGTTATTGGTGGAAAGACAAAGTGCAAAACAGATGGTTGGAGGAGGCGGGATTCTAATCCAAAATCTCCAAACCTCTGTGATGATGACGTCATCCACTTAATGATCAAAGCTCTCTTGCTCAAGAGGAACTCTTCATGAACATGTATTGTGGGCACTAACAAATTCGTGACTTATGATATTCAACGGTCAGTTATATGGAACGGATGCAAAACTGTTGTGTACGTATTTCAATGATTTTAAGCAAAATAATGCAAGATTGTTTATTGAAAATTCATGAATTCCAAATGTGGATGTTTGTTTGATTCACATAATACTTTTTGATAAACGAATGGATATATGTACCAGAAAGCACGAACTGGAGGCATTTTTGAATAATAGTGGAATAATATCGATCCGGACATCATTTGATATCTAATGGAGAGTATGCAGAGATGATGTGTAAATGTTTTGACACGGAATTTCCAATGCACTCGGTACTGAGCTGACTTCAAAGAGCAGGTTCCAGGGGAAGCTATCAACTTTCTGTTTTTTTCGTTATGTTCTTTAAAGTAAAAGATAATTGGATGAACTTTTGTATTTCGGCTTTTTCATCTGGTTGTCATTCCTATTATTATTAAAATTGGTGATGATCTCGCACGTGGAAGAGGAGATAATCCGAAAGTCCAGAGGGGTACGATGTCTTTGTTGCAGGGCATTTATATAACAGTGAAAAGTTTTGCCGGAGTAAATGGCAAGACTGAAATTTACACGAATAGCATATAATATATTTATAATATAATATACAATAATAATATTATATATATATAGGCTTCAAGTCCTGGAAAACAAATATTTTCCGCCCTTCGTACTTCGACTAATGATTCAGGCATCGTTAAAAATCATCTCTGACGAATTTGGACTGCTTGCTAAATGTTCCTATTTCGCTATAAATAATTTGACTAAAATAGGTGAACTTATGACGACGTCGTAGTCCTTCCTTTACTTCAAAACTGAAACATTCACAACAACAATTTAGAACCAAATAGTTTATAGTGAATTCTTTTAAAAAGTGAAACATGAAAATATCCCTCTTTGATATTTTTGTGCTGTTTTTCTGTTTACTCTATTCCCTTTTATTCATCGATTCCTAGCACAGAAACTTTCCTGCTTGAAACCAGTACGGAATTATTGTGATCAGTTCGCCCAGTAAGTGTTCAGTTTCTTACCTCATTTCGCTGATTCCTCACACACACACACACACACACACACACAGTTCGCCTGCATTTTTGTTTCTCGGCACTATATAGATATGTGTTTGTGGATGGTTTTCGGTGCTGCTACAGTACTCGCAGACAGTTGTATGCAAACATCAAAATCGGTCCTGCTAATGTGAAATCGATGCCCCTACACTGGCAGGATTATTATCTGGTTGGGCAGACAAAACGCTAAAACTGCATACTGCCCGGAACGACTTGCAATGTCGTGAATCAATGTCTGCACAGCGGGACGTTTCCTATATCCGAGTGTAAGTTGCATCCACGGTCCAATCACGTGTTCTCTCTCTCCCTGTCCAGGGATATTCTTTGAACTCTGACTGGTTGTCCATTCTCGTCACGCACGATTAGACAAGCTATTAGTTTGTTCATTGTTTCATATATTATTCATGTTGCTAAATAAAGCATAGTTTTTCACTCTCCTCGCTGCAGTAGTTCCAAAGCAATAGAGGATATGATGTACCATAAATGAACCTTACGAATCCCATGATATACATGGATCACTATTTACGCAAAACCTTAAACCCTGTCAACTTTTACTCAGTTTGATAGTGTAGAATTCAGCTCTGATGGAATTCGCCCCCAACTGGTACAATGACCGATTTCGTATCTTGATCATCGGAATCAGCGAGCGCTTCTGCACACGCTCCTCGAGATCAACCATCACAGCCTGCGAACGACTCAATTAACGGACACGTCAAAGCGGATCATGTCTGTTTGCCGATGGAACTCATCGACCGTGTGAGAATGCACATGCAAAGAAAGCACGCTGCAGTTCGACAACCGAGCCGACAATCACTCATGTTAGACACAATCTCTCTCGTACTGAGAACATGGAATGTGGTGAGGGAATAACTGGGCAGTGAGATGAAACGCGGAATGGTAACTTAGTTTGGTGGTGGTGGGAAGCCAACAATTGTGTTTATTGAGTTCTATCGATATTCCATCAAATCACATGTGACAAAGCAACATAGAAACTTGAAACATCAGCTATGCATGAGTTCATTTGTCCGTAGAGAGTGGAGTAAAATGTGTCGTTTTGGGAGGAACAATTAAGCAAACGAAAATTCCCGGGAAATATCAAATTAACGAATCAGCAAAGTAACACAACTAATCTCTTCACTTCTGTTAATAATTATTTGAATTAATTGATTCATTTAATTAAAATATGAGGATCATCTGAAGTAGTCATATTGACTGATGACGAAACTAACTCACAAATAAATTACTTACCTCAGTGAAAGAATAAAATGAATTTCGTTCGCCCAGTACTTTTATTACGTAACTGGTTGAATACACAGCAAAAGTTTATATCTTTTTAGTTATACTACTGTGAAATGAGGGTTGAAAAACATTCATTCAAAAACAGCTTGTTGATTTGATATTGGAAGATAAAAAGTTTTTAGGCGAAAGGAAAGCTGTAATAAGGAAGTATGTTCCGCAAATCTGCAGTTCTGTGGAAAGGAGAATTTGAATAGCCCCTTTTCAGAGGTCTTTCAACGTAACCAGTGACAGCAGATTACTACTCATGACTGGGTCTCACAAGCAAATGGAGCTGAAAGAGGAGCCAAATCGAAAAGCTCAATGGAGCTAACTCAGTGGTTATTAAAAGTTAGAAAAGGAACAGAGAGAGACGATCGTTAGGCGATGAGCAATTGGTTGATGACTAAGGGTTAAGGACGAATAATCAACAACAACAAGACGAATAGTTTCGTGGTGAACACGGTCTGAAGTTGCCCAGAAATTAGAGATGGTCCTGCTCCTGTCGCAGGTGGAATATTCACCGGTGAGACAGTGGGTGACGAACTGCTTCGTTTGGAGAACGTAAGAGGTCCTACTGGACGAATATGATACAATTTCAACTGTGACAGGAAACTCAAATATGGAAGAGAAAAATTTGAAGAAGTGGAACAAAGTAAATAAGACTAGAAATGCAGATTGGGTGCATATGGGGCTAAGTTTGTGGAATAAACGAATATGAAAGAGGCTTTGTGCCATTGGAAACGCTCAAATCAGACATCAATTAACAAACCTCAAATAGACAATCGATTATTACGAATGGTGGGGTCATAGGCTGCATGAAAATCACATCATCGGTTACAGGATGAATAGTATTACCTGTTTGGGATAAAATGTCATCAACCAAGAGAAGGAAGCTGGTGGACTAAAGCACAGCTGACACGAGCTAATGTTCTAAATTGTGTCAGCAAGGTTTGAAGCATTTTAAACAGCTATCACTGCGTATTTGACAACAAACAACTGATGATAAAACCACAGAAGATATTTACTTTCAAGGCTAAAAAACTACTCTAATCTGTTGACTTATACGTACTAAACCTAGCACAAGAAAAAAAGATGAATTCGGTACAAAAGTACCGTTTTATTAGAGGTTAAGGGTAGAATGAAATGTATAATCAAATAAGCATACCTCAACAGTTCGGTCAGGGGCCAGACAGAAGCGTTCGTGATCCAATAGAATAATCGAGACAAATTAGTGCGAATAGTCAACGCACACCATGGTAGTGGCAAGCGCCCAGGACGAAGTAATCGATTTCGGAACATTACAAGTGGACGGTCAAGGGTACCGCAATCGCTACTGATGTGGGACGTGGGTCGGGTAGCAAGCGGTGGACAGAGAATAGGTCAAAATAGACAAAGATAAGCGCCTGAGTGACCCAGGTCAAATGTGCTCCACATACAGGTTGGGTCAAGGACGGCATGCCTTAAACATGCGATTGAAAGTGATTAAGATTGTGTGAAGGGAAGGAAATGGATGGGTTTAATGACAGGACAGAATGGAGCCTTCAAATAATCATCCTAGGGATGTAAAAGCATCCTACAGAATGTTGCCTCTAGCATTCAAAAATGTGCTGAGCAATCTTATCACAAAGATGACTTGACAAAGGCTAACTTGCCAACCCTAAATAATGAGACTTTCGTTAGCGATTAACACATTTTGGGAACTATTACTTACAGCTTGTGGAAAGTCACATATTACTTCCGGTATATAGTTTGAAATTATCCTCCACCACTGTGCAGAACCGAAATGGTTTTTCAAAGCTATTCGGCACTGTTAACCAACAAAAGTAACAGACCAAATTTCTGAATAATTTCTTAAACTGATACTGTCACTCATCTTGAGTAAGAATCGCTTTCAATGACATGAGTACAGTTGTACAAGGAATAACGATCATACCATTCATGATGCGATCGACTTGAGTTAGGTTATCACCTCGAGGAGGAAGGACTCCTAACATTCATCACTCACAAGTCGAAAAAACATGACAAGTTTAGCAGTCAACAGATTCGCTTATGTACACCCTTTGCATGCGACCACCGATGCCCAAGCCACTTAATGGACTTCATTTCCACTCAGACCTGCTCAACAACCCCCCTCCCATCCAAAAAAAGCTAGATCTATTCGTTCGATGAGGCGCTAATAAGAATCGAAAAGCGATGTGTTCCGCAACAGTTCTGTTACGTCATTTGCTATTTGAGGGTATGGCAACGAACCACAATCAAATCTGGTTTTAAAATTATCATTTTTTCTCTCCACCATAAACTACGTACCGTCGGAAATGTTTTGTGGGGAATCTGGAACGCATATGTATTAGGAAACAGTAATTATTATGTATAAACCATAACTCTCCTATCTTCAACTAGATTAACTAACCTTATTGTTTGTCATACATCGAGTTTGTATGCACATCGATTTACTGTTAATGGTGTGACTCGAAGATGTTGTTTGTAATACGTCGTTCCCTGAATTGCAGATTAAACTGCTCAACATCATCTCATTTACCAAAACCTAATGCTATATAAACGTTTTTGGGTGAACTAAATATGTATTGACCATGAATTTGTATACATAAATTCCATTGCATTTACCCGCAGATCCATTCTTCCCAACGTAATCGATCTGGAGTTTCGCCTACCCGTTAACCTCGGTGTTTGTCTACATCCGTCAATTTATATCCTGACATGCATACACAAACGGGTATAAACACAAAATGATACGCGCCTTTTCCGATAAACAATGCCGCTGTCACGGCCTATAATCGTCTCGATGCGGTTCATACGTTCACGGGGCGAAGTTCGAATACTTACCTCAATCCACCCCACTCCAAGTCTGTTCTGTAAATTGCTTAAACCAAGTCTCACCCTCAGGGATGCATGAAAAGATGATAGATGTTTGAGATGGCGAATGGATTATTTGGAGCGCACTCAAACGGTCGGTTTAAACACACAATGCATGCCGAATCGTATCAGGCAATGTGGCGCATGGAGACGGTGATCATTTGCACACAGGGACACATGCGCACGCACTTAGCAATGTCTATCGGACAACGAGGCGAAATTTGGACTGGGTTGATGTAGGGTTCTAACTGGCGCCGTGCAGTCGAACGATGGTAACAGTTCACACAACGAAATGTGTTCCCACTGAAATGCCTAGGGAGTGGTTCTTCTCTTTAGTTGACCTATAGGAAGTGTACATTGGATGAACATTCATCTTTGTTTTGGTTGAATCAAGCTGTAACAGAGATGGAAGGGAGATGATTGTCCTGTATGCGTTTGCATCGGTACAATGTTCTATTTTTGAGATCTATTGGAAACGGGTATGGAATGTCATATTGTACCCGCAAGAGTTGACCATTTGCTTTGTGCCTACATTAGATAGGACTCCACATTCCGTCATACTCAAAAACGAAATGTACTGGAACCTTTAATTCAGCATCTGAATATCACTTTCCACTGATACTTTGTGCTATGAACAGTACGAGTCAGTCCCATAGGCACAAGGACCTACTACTGTTCATTCAGTATAGTAAACAGCCTAATACCAGGAGCTCGAAGTCCCAAAACATATAAAATCTCAACAGGTTGGGCCTAGCATTGAACCGGTCATCAGTGAACCGGCTCACTATGAAAAGTGTTATCCAGGGTTTATTGGAAATCAACAACCGATCTTCGAGCGTTTTACTTTCAATCAGGAGTTTGGTCCCACGGAGGAACCACAGATTGTTAGACGATAAATCTGACAGTTTCCTTTAGCTGTATGGATTCAAAAGATGCGTGTATCCGAAAGTCACCCTCGAAAATCGTATGTTTGTTAATCGATACGACTAATATGCACAAACTGCACAGTATGTGAGCCCAAAACTAAATGCATTTGACTGGCTCTTGCGTGCTTCTTTGGAAGCACCAAGTTTTAATAAACAAATGACAGTTGTCCGGTGCGTTTGTTTTCTACGCTGAATATATTTGATGTATTTAACAGGCTTTGGACATTCTCTATGTTGTCCAATGAGATCATATATTCCCATCACTACATATGCTGACAAAAATGTATATTTATGCCTGTTCAGTGGAAATACTGAAACTCTGTGCTCTGTTGTGGGACGTGTTGAATGTTGTCTAACTCAATTATGTAAGCTATTGAGGCCAGTCTGATGAGTTAGTAACAGATCAGTGTTAGCTGCCTAAGTTATCTATCCGCCGGAGATTGGTGTCCTAGTGACATCAGCCAATTCTCCGACCCGGTGAAGGTGGCAGACTATTCTCAAATATGGCTGACGCCAATCAATTTTGGTGATGAATAGGAATTAGGAAAACCAGTGTGATGGATTGTGAACATGAAAGCTGTGATACTTTGGATTCACCCTTTTGAAAAGGATGGCCACTATTCATGGGAACACGGCAGCAGACAACAAAGAAAGATCACTGGCAAAAATATGGTGGTAGACAATTTGCACGGATGAGGCCAGAATCACCCAGAGATACGATGACAATAGAATTCGTATACCACGGTTTTGTGGAGCATGCATGACCCATCTGGTTCCACAAGTTATGGCAGTTTTATTCCGGTTTGTGCTTTTGATTGGATACGTCGCTGAAGTTAGTTACTGCGCCTGATTTTACACAGCTATTTGCTCCCGGAAGATGTCCAACATAATAATATGGATTCTGAAGAGCCAGACAATATCAATCTCATATTGCACAAGAGTGGGAATTATACAGAGAAATCGTTCATGTTCTTCCTGAGTCAGCCTACTCGCCGCATCTTAATCCAGCGGTAAGCCTTTAGGGTTTCATTTTCAAAAATAGGATGGTGATGATGATGAATAAAAACTTCCTAAAATACAAGAGCCTGAAAAGGCGTTGAAGAAAGAATAGGATGCAGCACCACAGGACTGTGTCCAGGAACCCAAAATATCAACCAAAACTTTCCTACAAATGCCACCAAATCGAGAAATAATTTCGAGGACCTGGAATAAGAGGTGAACTATTTTCTTTTTCTCTTTATACCTAAATATAAATTCTGGTAATCAGGATAGGTCCTGAACAGGAAGATAACTAATATTTCATACATCCAGTTCCCTTGACAAATTTCATCACGGCGAGGAAGAACAACATTTCAGCAGGATAACATGAATTCAGTTATTTCGGGTACTCTCAATCAGCTGCATACGTACAATGGCAATCAAGGTTAAACATCAACAAAGACATGACAGGTTATCGGACAAATGAACACACCAATTGGGCCAATCACAGGACAGGGGCAGAGGTCAAACAGTCAACCACGGCGAGTGAACACATGACTGGGGTAGGGCAAGACTGGCCACAAAGTCTAATTGTTTACACAAATTGGGTTTAAGCCGTCGAATGGCCGAGGCTTCAGCAAACTGAAGTAGACGGTGGTGTTGTTGTCTACTTATGATCCTAAAGGACTTGCTAGGCTCTTCACACAAGTTGCAGTCTAACACGTGTCGAGAAATAGAGCTTTTGAGAACTTTATTTCCCTTCAGCGCCAGGTTCTTCGGAATGTGTTCAGAAATCCTTACGGACAGCCTTCTCTCAGTTTGTCCAACATACTTGCTACCGCAAGTACACTCAAATAGATAAATACAAGAGGAGGTAACTTGAGGATCAGGCTTGTCCAAATTTGATTCCATGACAAGGCGCTTAGTTTTGTGCAGAATGATTAGTGATGCTGCAGGAAATGTGTTATGGGTTATTTGTTTTATTTGTCGCTGGAGACGTCTGTCATTTACGTCTCCTTTGAATGGGATGGTCAAGTAAATTTTCTAATAACTAACTAATAATAATAATAATAACTAATAAGAAACTTGAGAACAGCGTTGTGAGGTTTCTAGTGACATAAGTCTATACGCATAAAAGTAGGCTACAAATTTCTATGAAAACGGAATCGGGTTTTGAAATGTTCTGGCCATCTGCGACAGGATTCAGGAGTTATTTCAACAAAGTGCTAAGACGAAAACCATAGTTGAAACCGAAATGAAACTCAAGAGATTTGCTGATGTTATGCCCGCAGATGCGAGCTAGGGACCGATGATAAAGCTTACTAAGAGTTTTTAGAGGAAACGGTAACTGTTTGATCGGGGGAGGTGAGTAAATAATCATTAGATCACCAACATGCTTTGGAGCAATAGAGTCCCACAGAATGAGAAGGTTCTGTTGGTATAAAATGAAACGAATGGGCCAAGAATGGCTTCCTAAAAACACCGGAACCAATGTTTAAAAAAGAATATTATTTACAGTTAAATGAGGTAAATTGAGCCTTACCGGATAAACAATCGATCAAAACACGCAAAGGATTGGGTCGTGGGTCACAGTCAAACAGATATTAATTAAGGATTCCTCAGTCGGGTGAATTAAACGAATTCAGGTGAGAAAGAAAAATACAAACGAATGGATAGGATTGGTAACGAAATCAAGAATGGGTTTGATTAGTAGGTATTGAGTGTATCAGAGCCTTTGTAAAAGCGTTCAGCAAACTAGAGGTGCGGGTACTAGGACGGCATGCTGCCAAGTCTTTCTTGGCGATGATTTTATTCTGAACTGACCGAAATCAATCGGAAATCGTTCCGCCTAACCAACATAGGTTAAATAATCCTGTATTAGGTGTTAGAAGCCCCACCCCAGTAAATCGTTTCTGCAGGATCGTGAACATTGTTGGCCTTGCTTTCTCTTAGCACTTGAACAACCTGTTCCGGAGAAACACGCCCCTTTCCCTTAGATAAGAACAGCCCACAGATAGGGCAGCAAACTGAAGACTTAATTTGTCAACACGGGGACAAAATCCCGTTGGCTTGTTGCACAGGATTGTCTCGTGGCAGCTCTGTTCCCCAGAGCGTCCGCAACGCACGTTCTGTCCAGGTGTCTTACTTCCATTCTCATCAGAACAGTCACTTTTTTGACACTGTTACGTCTTTTGGTCATAAATGTCTTCCACTTAGTACGACGAATCCGCTTCACGAGGGTAGTGAAAGACCTATCGGTTCGAAGATATGTAGTTTAGACGGAGCATCATTGATCATAACACAAAAAATAAAGTTCGACCAAGTTTTCACAGAAGAAACGGTTAGTGCATTTGGAAAACAGATAAAAATTTGGTAGAATAAACTAAATTTTGGGGCCTAAGCAAATGATCAGGGAAACGATTCCTTTACTTCCGCATTTGAGAAGCTCGTCCAGAATTTTTCGGGATTTGCTACACATCATGGTTGTTGTCATAAATACCATCAATCTGGACCATCAGTGGAGTGGGAATTGGTAGAAGATTGAAGAAAGTCCAGTGTATTTGAAAAATGTGTCGGAGTACCTGGGCTCACCGGCTGCGGTACACAAAACTGATCCATACGATTATGAATCCTAATATGACACCGTTCGGTCACTAGCTCGAATGTTCCCATCTCTAGTTCCGGTAAACACGTACACTAGTGATAAGTCCTATAAGGAATTCTATCCTAAGTAGACTTATTACTGATGACAGATCGAATAACGTAACCTTAATAAATTTCTCATTTTTTATGACGATCATGCTTCATAGGTTAGTTCTGTACCATCTTTTGGCATTTATATTTAACGTCTTTTTACTTCCTTTCCATTTACTGAATATACAACTGTGCAGCCAACTTTAAGAAAGGGGGCTGAGTCCGTACAAAGGCTGCCTGAGGAAATACAGAAATAGGGAAAACGGGCGGCGGTGGAGCGGTTCGAAACTAGGACTTCCGGGTCACAATTTGGTGACCTAACCACTTGGCCACCACCGCCCAAATCGTGCTGGCTTACATCCATGTATTTCAGTTAGCAAACGTGATAACATCCGAAGGGAGGACAAACACAGGAAACAAGCGCACACAGCCAATCGAAGGGTGCGAGTGAACATGAGTTTAGGCTTTCGTTTTTTAAGAATACTGATTTTACTTTCACTGGTTTAATCGGAAGAACTGGTCCAGAATAAATTCCCATTTTTGAACTCACTTATTTCAAGCGTCTCGCGATTTGGCTTTGGGCATTCTTAGCATTCTCTTACTTCCGCCACTAAATGCCGAAAAGCTGGATTTCGTCTAATTCTTTGTTTCCGGACATCGCAACGATACAATCAGAACCAGCTAGTCAAATGGGCTATCTGTTTGTTTCTCTCGAATCTAATTACTCTCCCGGATTCGGGACACTGGAAGTACGGTGCAGCCTCGGCAGTCATCCATGCAGTTTCTTCCTCTTTGCAGATGAAGAGCGAATCTACCCTTTCGGTGATTTATTTCTCTTGTTTTCAATCTGGCATCCATTAAGTTCACTCCCTTGGAAATTATTTCACACTCGATCGCCCGCATCCCAACCAGGCCGGACGGCAAAATGCACGGGGACACACGACATTTGAATTCCCGTGACCCCATCTGCCTAACAGGTTTGTGCTAACGACTTTGACGGTTCCGTCGATGTTAAGGCCGACCGGGTACCGCAAGAACAACAACAACAACAACAACAACAAAGAATCATACCATCCACCCTCGACCCAAAAACACACACATTCTGTGTTGCAATTGAAACCTAAAATATTTGTTTTCTTTTCTGCATTAATTGTTCCCAGAAGGTATGAGTTGTTGCAATGTAACGAGAATCAGGAATCTGAACTGGTTGATCTGTTTGTTCATTTTCTCATTTTTTTATTCCTTTCAGTGGGTGAAAACTCACATCTTCGGGGAATTTCCCGCCTTCACTTCCGAAAAAGAACCTGAGGCGTTGTGTTCTTCGGAACGTACTCTGAAGCTCTATCTTCCTTAGGAGTAATGGGAGAAATTTCTATTTTGAACCTTTTCTCACTATTTTAGCAGTGTGAGAACACTTCTGAACTTTGGTACATCCTCGTAATTAGAAACCTAAGTAAGGTTGGGAATCGATATATTAGATGTTGAAATGACCAGAGAAAATTGGATTACGCAACGCGTTATCACCAACGGTCTCGATTGAACCGCACCATCAATAACCTGAGGAAAAGTCCCTCTGGATCTCTTTTGATCCTAAGAAGAGTTCTATAATTTGATGCGTGCACTTATTTCAACACGAATGTGCATGGGCGGAAAAATTGGAATTTCATACATTTGGACAGTTATTGACTGCTATTACTTAATATGAGCTATATGTGATGATGTGGAGCGTTGGTATTTCTATTTGTAGGACCGTTGCATCATTCTGCGAAATCCCTCCACCCAACTCTTGTCACTCAGCTCTAATGTGTGACTCCGAGACGCCGCTTCCATTGTGAACAATAAACCGACTTCATAGGTGAGCTGTACTAGGTTGAGTGTAACTGAAACGCCTTGAGTTTCCATAAAGCATCATTCTTGTGTCTTACCATTTGTACTTCGCTGCCAAAACGTTACTGATTCACCCTCGAAAAAATGAGTGTAAGGGGGACTGAAAATACCGCTTTTGATCACACTCATGCTATAGGCTATCTTTGCTTGAATTACTTCGGCCGTGGATACGGGACGTTGGACGCCTAAGTCTACACGCAGTCTGTTGATTCGGGCCATGGAACTATGACCGAAACACAAGTGACATCAAATTCGGCGTCACTCATCAAGCATGGAAAGCTGCCAACCAAGATAATCAGGGAATCGACTCGTCCTCAGCTGTAGATAATCGTGGGAAAGGAAAGTAACGCGGAATACCAATTGAGTCCTAACAATTTGGGTATTTAGGACAGTGTGGAAGCTTTTGAAAGAGTAAATACTTTGTACCAGTCACAAAATTGTGGTAATCAGATTAGTTCATGTATTTGAATGATACGAACCCGGATCCAAAACCACTGAAAAATGCGCATCTCGGTGGAATCAAGATAAGCTGTGTATACTGTTCAATCATTTGAGAAAGATTAACTAAGAAATATCACAGGTTCTTGAGAAATGTGGAGGATTTGATTCAATTATATGGTGGGTTTTGTCGTATATAAATCAAATGAAGCGTAACTGTTTTGCTAGGAAGTACTGTACAATTGCTTCGACCTGACGGCGGAATCAATCGGGCCACCTGCGGATTGAACTTGGACCTCACAAGTAGAACCCCAGCATACTATCCAGCCGGCTATCGCGCACCTGATTACAGTGGATTTTAGCCCTTTCATTATACACGATACAGCACAACCCATCTTTGCGAGCTGGTTGAGGATATCGCACCAAGTTCATTCCGGCACTAATCTCCGGGTTATGAGCTGGTTAGAAACACTCCAACCCGACTACTATCTTTGCGAGAGTAGTGGAGGATTTTTTTTCAATCGTTTGCTCTATATAAGAAGAAATCCGCGATATAAATAAGATTCACTGGTGCTAAACAGTTGATTGGTTCAATGCTTCATCGAACCGAGATTTGAATGAATCGATTGTTGGAGCACAGAAAACTCGCGGGGGAAGAGTGTTCCAGGTATTGCATATTACGAGACTGAGAGTCTAGTCGACTGATTTAGAGCAACAGTCTGAAGGTATGCACCCTGAGATGATGCTTCCTGACGAGTCTCAGCAGAGCGCTACAAGGGTGGTTTAGTTGATTCAGTATGCAATATTCAAACATCACGTTCTCCCAATTGCGGTGACATTGAGAGGAATAATGTCTGATTAGCTGCGCCTTTCAACGTAGATGTTGGACTGTAACACTGAATATTTCGGTTGCTATTCCATACGAAAATTTGAGCGTTTTTTTGACATGACTTAGTCACGGATTCCAACTGTGACTGAAATGATCGATATGTTTATGGATGTGAACTGATGCTAAACGGTTAAGTATAAATAATAGTAATAATGGGTTGACATTGTAGTGCATCTGATCTCTGGCAATACTAAAAGTCTGTGCTGACTCATTGAAGCTATTAAATGAAAAGAATTGCACGCATGCAAACGCACTGCGCTTCCCTGATCCACAGTCAGAGGTTATAAGGCTTCCGAGGGACTGTGTTCTACGAGTTTTAATTTATCCGGAAAAGTGAAGAACACAGTAACAACAAGCAAATTCCGAGCCTTGTTGGTAGTAAGCACGGGAAAGTATAAGCTACTTGCGTATTCAGTGCACGAAATCCCCTCCAACCGAGAGAATTCAGAATTCCAGTCAATCAAAAACAAGTCCTGGTGAGTTATAGTAAGTGATCAAATCTGACTTATGAATCAAAAGTCGCATTAGGTCTGACCCAAGGAACAATCAATCAGTAATCGGATAAGCAACCGATAAAAAATGAACAAGTGTTTTTTGTGCATAAAATGCAATCAATCCGTTTCACTGTCATAATCATCCATCTATTGTAAATGATTCTCGTGACGCGTGCTGACATGACTGTTATTGTTCATTGTGATCGAAATATCCAAAAATCCATGTTGTTTTGTCTATCTCTACTTTTATCTGACTGTACCATGTAAGTGACATTCATTCGTTTAGTCTCCAGAACAGGTGGAGTGTATTTAACACGGTTCATTTGGAAGTCTTTTCCACGCTTTTGGACTGTTCCTAAACCTGAATAGCTCAATAATCTTACATTCCATCACCAACCGTAGTTAAATTGCTATTACGCTCCATTTTCTACATCTAACGCTTGAAATTTCCGGATAAACTTGCGTGAGGACGCATAACGAATCGTGAAGCGGGGATGTGGAAGCGATTCAGTTCAAACCAAATTTATTCAACGGCAATTTTAAGCTCATTCTAGCTGCAGTCAGTTGCTCGCCTTCTAAGTTGAATTCTTAGACAAGAAACGCTGGGAGACGTGTTCTAGTGCTGTATCTGTCGCACACAATCTTCACGTCTTCAAGGAGAATATTTGTCTTGGAGAAAAATTCCCCGCTTGTTCTAAGTAACCGTTTGTTTATATCGATTACACATTTGTTTTCTTACGAACACCAGACATATTTATGTTCCTGTTGTCCCCTTGGTGGCGTATCGCTTTTTCTTGTCTGTACAAAACAGTCACGTGACCCACAGCTTGAAGCTAGATACGCCAGAAATGAGTCAGTCAGTGTATGTCATGTCTCATCGGAGTATTCACTGAAAGCTTAAACTGTATCAAATGAAGAGTGGTCTAATGGAACGACCGTTAGATTTCAATGAAAATATTAAAAATAAATTCTAGAGGATGAAGGAACAGTATTTAAGCCAAAAGCGATACAAACAGTTGTCCATAATGTAGTAGTAGTAGTAGTAGTAGTAGTAGTAGTAGTCTGTGAACATTTCTTTACAATTTAAAGATGACACCTTGGCAGAGTGTGTGAGTGCTGGTAATAAAACGCAGTAAGGCTCCAAACCTGCTTCACATCCATCCCGTTCTTCTATCTACGGCTGAAAGGTAGAACGCCAAATTCTGCTGCCTCTTTATGTATTTACCCTTGCATTTTCTCCTGTCGAGCGAAGTATGTTGGCCGCACGACCAGGTATCTGTCCGGGAGTATCCGTGAGCATCGACATGCCTGGTTGAGAAGCGGGGTAATTAAATCAATCACAAGTGCGGTCATGTCGCACTCTGTCGACAATATTCACATCGTAAACTTGACCGAGGCGTTCCGACCCTTTTACTAAGTTAAAACGGGACGGTCAAGCCACTTGCAGTTGCACATTCTGGACACAGTTCGTATCCGTCTCCACAACCCTCATTTGTATGTTCCAAAGCAATTTGTGTAAGCACTCAAACTCCCATGACCAAATTGCCTATAAAAGACCCGTCATGTAACAGTTGACTACACGATAATTGGGGATCAATTATGATAAAAATTATTCATTACTTTAATTACTTTCCCTTTTCCCTCGTAAATCCTTATCTGTTACCATAGTCATACATTGCAAATATTGGGATTTTACTCATCTCAATACCGCTGACTTCGGCGGACCTAATCTTAACATACCACATATTACATCAACCCAACCACCCTTTTCATTCT
>UZAN01039472.1:135874-147761 GCA_900618425.1 Echinostoma caproni
GATCACCTCAGAGGATATCCATCAAAGTTGAAGACCCAAAACAGCCACCTTAAACGCCGACATCAGTCGTTTGCAGTCAGAGTGTGCAGCGTATGGAATTCTCTTCCGTCCCATGTAGTGTATGCTCCAACAGTTGAACTATTTAAATCGCAACTTGATAAAGAATTGGAGCACTTAAATTTCGATATCCGTCAGTGATCATGCATGTTATTTTTATTATTTTCTCTTTGTAAATTTATTCAAAAGATTTTGTAAAAATCCTATGATAAGCTTTAATTTTGTTAAATCGCCCATAATAAAACTTTGACTTTGATTTTGTAATGACATGACTAATACATACTAAAAACGAGGTTGTTTGCCAATTCGTGTACCAATTGCCAATTAGGTTAATCAGTCAAATATACTTGATCTGTTTGAGAACGAATCAAAATTAATGGCGATTACGACTAGAGTTCTCGGATGAGGCCAATACTTGGATTATTTATTCAAATGAATGAACAAGTCAAGTCGGCACCGGATCTGTTTCATTTTAGCGCCATCCACTAATGAGTGGATGCTTACTTAGGACGTTATAGCCGCCCTTTCAACAAGAATCATTCATTCATTATGCATATAGTAGATGAGGACGTGACGGAGAGGGGGTGCATCCATCAGTGGGTGGATCCGTAACATATGCAGAAGTAGTGCTATTACAGCCACCTCGTTCAAGATCCAGTTGACAGACAAAGATCCTAACGAGTGGCTGTCACATTTCTCTTTGGTGACAAAATACAACAAGCACCAAGAAAATGGGAAATTTTAGTTATTAACATTATCATGAATTGTTATTTAGCAGAAAATCAATTCATATACGTGTGCGCAGATTTGTATTACTACGGTCAGCGTTCGAATTCATCAGATCAGCATATGCCAACAGATTTCATTGAACGATACACAACTGCGAACATGTGGACACCCATTTGGTAATGTTCTCTGGCCTTTATTTGGTGAATGTTCCTTCTATGAGCTAATCAGAAGTAATTATGCCATTCGATGTTATTTTCCTCGTGGTACTGAGTTATTTTCTTTTCTTTTTTACTTCTTTTTATTAAACATATAATGGTACAATGTTCAGGAAGGGGGAAGCAGCCAATCAAAGGGGGTTTAGAATGGGGAAAGTCAGACGATGGTGGTGGGATTTGAACACATATCCTCGGGGAGATAATTTGTTGATCTTTAACACCGGAGATCATGTGGTTTTCCAGGTATAAATAAATCTGTTCTACGTTAGGATCCCTCTACAACCATTGAAATCGTTAGGACGCATAACATTCGGCGAATAGCTGAATGTTTTTTAGATATTTTTAAAACCACCTTAACACTGACTGAAGGTGGTTTATTCGTAGCTAGAGTTGTGAGCGACGCCGTCTAGTCTCAATGCAACAAAGCGTTTATTTCCAGCGATTTAACTCTAAATAAATTTTACAGTAAGCAGTTTTGCAAAACTTCTTTTTCTGTCTTGCACACAATACCTTAGTACACAACTACGTGGCTAATTTATAGGCAACAGAAATCTCCGGTACCGCCATGATACCGCATAACTAATTTGGATACCAAACCCCTAAACCAAGCAAGTGCGAATTTTCTACGCACTCACCGCAAAATTCTGCAGAGGAAATACATACCATTGATTCCGTCACTTGCAGGCGAAATTCAGTATATGCTAGGATAGTGACCGACAGGCGGTTAATGAGGGCTCCGAAAAACGCTTCCCAATAGACAGTACATGCAAGAGGATCAGATGACCGAACAAAGAAAACGTGAACTGTATTCTATGGTGAATATTATTCAATGATTGCAACTCACAGGACCAAATATTAATAATCAAACACAGCTCACAAGTCACAAGAGTCGCTGTACTCACGAGAGACCTGGAGGCACTAGGACAACACGCCTACACACAAGTCTCATATCGTCGGAGATTTTCTTGCTAGAAAACGCGTCCAGGAGGTTCGTCACCCACCGTCCAGTCCAGACCTGACTCCGCGTGCCTGTTTTGTGTTCACAAATGTCAAGTGCATGATACGTGGAATTCGATACGAGTTACTAACATATGGAGGCCTTCATTGAACTGGCGGAAGGGTTACCCGCTTCGACATGGTCGAGCTGTTTCACCGAATGGTTTGAGCGCATCGAACTGTGTACAGTAACGCTGGTGGAGAATACTTCGAGGAAACGTAATGCTTATTTTTGTATAACAAAACTTTTCGTTCATCCGGAAGCTTTTTGCCCAGCGCTCCTACATTAGGAGAATTATTCACGATACCCAAATTCCAGGTGCGTGTTGGATTTAAATAGCCTCCACCATGGATTCAAATCTCACTGACATTGCTGAGTTTATACTTCTGTGGATTCCCAACAATCCAAATGTAACAGTTGTTCGTGATGCTACTACTACTATCTAGCGGTGAACAACGACTTCACATGCCAATCTCACAGTCTCCAACAAAGGAAATCACTCGTATTATCAAGCTCATCGACCAACCGTTTCAACGATGTATGCCAGTTATAAGGACTATACTAAATTATAATGTTCAGATGATCAACTACTTTTTTTATTACACACCAGTGTGTGATGAACAGCAGTCGGAGCGGACCCCATAGTCACGAGGATCTGTTGTTCATTGATGGTAACCGGGAATTAGAGTGGTGAACCACATAAGGCCCCAATAGGTCAGGAGTGGTATAGAACCGGGTGATAGCAATGTTGCCTACCACCAAAGTTGGGTGGCGGGGCTCGAACCTCGAATCACAGGGTTCAAAGCACACAGATGACAGCGACTAAACTACTGCACCACCACCACCTGATAGTCAAAACAAGCAGCGTGAAACTGTTAGATTTAGCCATACAATTTCGATGGAGCGGAGCAGTACGGCGTTGAGCTGAGTGAAGTAAAACCTTTGTACAGTTAAACAGTTGCCTTTTTAAAGAATTAACATAACTATCAAAAAGTCTCAGTAGTCTGCTACCACACATATATAACACCAATCTTCACATTAACTGTTCTTCAAAAGCCTCAGTATGATCGGGGGTGGGTGTCTAGGGTCGCAGCTGGTTACCCCTTGCACTTCGCGAAATGCTCCCATACGACCAAGCGTCTCAAACAGCCTCTGCTGAGGAAGCCCTACTCACTGCATTCTCATGGTGGTGTTTTCCCACCAAAGTGAGAGGACGAAAAGCCGATATCCGGGTTGGTGAACCACTGGTAGTTCACCTGGGGGAGTTGGCCAAAAACCCTGATTTCAAACCAACCAAGAGGAGGCGTACGAATCACACCAACACCTTGTCGGTTGTGGCAGTGGTCACCGGCTCGATTGGGCACTGAGGTGTATTGAGCACCTTGGACGTTTGACCCCGTCCGAAGAGTGTATGATCCGATGAACTGGATACCGACTCCCAATGGACTGCGGTTTTCACACAGCCCCGCTGCCTTACGGGTCAGGCTTTGGCTAGCCGAAGGCTTTGGTTGTGAATTCCTCCAAATATTCACCTGCCTTGGCCTGGGTATCCTGACAGTATTCAGCCCACAAGCCAATCATGGACTTTTTTCTATTTTTAAAAGATGATTCTACCATGATTTGCCTAGCACACAGTCTGTCCTCAGACAAGTGTGAAATATAATTTATTTTCGGGATGGCAGACAAGAAAGGACGCAATCACATCACTAACTTCGGTTCAAAGCCATTTACCACAGTGTGTTCATCCAACGATAACATGTAACTTTGGGGCCCCAGCCGGAAATCAGATCCGAACACAATCTCCTCTGCCTTCTAAAAAAGCGACTCGCAATAGTAACATTCCCTTACTTTTGATCCACTTATGTCATTTCAACATGGGGAAAATAAGTCGCCGACCCAGTGGGCTGTTACCTTGTGCGCAGAAATAATGGCAGCTGGAGTTATGCATATCGCGATAACTACCGAGACAAATGTATGGTGGATGGCTGTGCACGCATTATAATGTGCATTCCAATTGAACATGAAACACACGACGCCAAACCGCGTGACTCAACCCACTGTCTGTCCAAACGGTTATATGTCCAAAGTGCCGGTTGTTGAAGCGGACGTCATAACACTGATTCAGGAGGAAGAAACCAGTGGTGATTGCGGCGGTCAGTGCAGAGGGAGTGACTTATTGATTGCCCATAATTGGCTGAATATTACTCTCGGCCAGGAAATGTGTAATTACGACTCACAATAAGCTGTACATCTAATCTAACTACGGCTGGGCTATCGTACATGATAGCCCAGTACGAACACTTTGAACTGGCGTTTACCTGCGTTGTACATATTGCAGTTAGAAAGAACAAATCACGCCACTGTTGACTGAATTTTCAATTCATAACAAAGCACTAGAAACACCCTATACTTTCGTGCACAAAATTCACAGAAAAGAGATAGGTGAGTAAGATCTGTTTTCCTGATTTGTTTATAACCAATGTGCATTGATGGAGACTTCGGACTACACAAGCCAGTTTAAGTTTTAAATCCGGATTCTTGGGTACGGTAATTCTGGCGCCCATCAATCTGGTTCACACAAATCGAGATGAATATACGCACATACAGACGCGCACAGACCAAGGAATACGGTCATAGTCCCATCAGCTGTACGGTATGCATTGAAAGCATGTGCCAGGGGTTGTGCATGTATCGGGAATGCGAAGCAAACAAGCGTAGGAGCGAACGAGAAACTGAAACACAAACACGGAGTTGTCACAGACTGTCGGGCGCGCACACAGTTGGGGGCCGGTCAAACTGGGTTCGAGTTTTACGCGGACGACCCAGCGATTTGTCGAAGGTCATCAAAGACTAAGTGAAGTGTCAACCTCGATCCACATGTGCATAAATCGAACAACTGTTTCGCGATCACCCTTAAGTATAAGCATTGTGTATGGTCCGTTTGGTATATTCCATATACACTGACGAAATGCTTTAACTACTACTATTGACACGAGATTCACCTCAAGGAATTTTGATGAGACGAAGAGAATCCCTTGTGATGACGACAGTTATGAGACCTCTATTGAAGAGTCCAACGAAAATTAATATATCCAACAACCTCAAGAATCTTCCCCAAACCCACCAATAAGAACTGTTGATTTAATGGAATATGATTGAGAACACCGCTGATTTGAGAATGAGCAATATGGTAGACTGCCTAAACTTGAGCTAATTTAGCGTCACCTCTGCCATTCGAAAGCACATAACCCATCAATGTTAGTTATAATCATCAGTCAGAAAAGTTAGAGATCCTAGGAATGACCTATGTGTATGGGTCATTAGAGGATACCCCGGGTTAGACTCAGACGATTCTCCGAACAAACTAAAAGTCGCCGTCAGCACTCAATCGTGCTCACATTAACAGGCTTGACCAAACAGGTTTTTATTTCAACAGATACCAGAAATAATTTCACACCATTGTAGTCTACAAATGCCGGGCAATTGTGTACAGTTGTCTCGATGTTAACCCAGAAAATTCATGTGCTGAGAAATCGCCTGTGCAACTATCGCAATCATGGAGAAAATTACGAATAAAGCTAGCCTTGTATAACGAACAAGAAGCGGTGACCGATCAAAAGCCTAGCCTGACCCGAAATCACATGGAAGCACACTGAACAACAAACCCGCTAAACCAGATGGGCTACTTAATGTCTACTCTCGCGAATAATTCACGATGTACAGACCCGTTGAGTACGAAAGTATTATATCCTTCAATAACCTGTGCAGCACAACGGAGAAGAGGGATAGACAAACTGTTACTCAAACGTTCTCTATTACCGCACTAGATTAAATAACCACTCAGGTGACTTCATTTATACCAAAGGATCAGTGATTCTCGGGATAGAGGCTACTTATGCAACAGGGTGACTGGCTAAAGTACACGATATTCTCACTACTGTGCTCATTGCCCTTCATATTGCAGCGCATCACTCGACCTTTTACCAAGGGTGAACCTTAAGCACTTAGAGAACGAAGCGATGTTCGTAGGGTACCAAGGGGGGGTCCTATTCGACGACGAACCAAATTCCCTAAAACAAGCAATATTTTCTATGAATATGCATGACTTTGTTTCTGAGGTTGATCGCCAACCGAAAACCCACCGTGTCTGCCTATATCAATGCTGAATCTCTCCTATCCGCTACATAGAGAAGTGCCGATAGCGTACAATTCCGCTGGAAGGAGACTATAGATAGTCTAACAACTCCAGGATATCTAACATTTGCTTAAAAATTTCCCTTGCTACTCCTGCCATACGTGCACAAGAGCATCACAGGCGAATAGACCCTAACTGGTAATCGTAAATAAACAACATGCTACACACCTCAAGAGTGTTATGACAACGAGATAGGTGCCAAGGTTTCATAGATATCTAATCCCGACATGAAACGAAAATACTGCTTGTGATGTTACGTCACATGAAAGTACCGACGTTCTATTGCGATCCGTGTAACAAAATACTTCATTTGAAACTGCACAAGTCATATGATTTAATGTGTATATGTCACAAAGTACGAATAGGAATTCGGGTAGACAGTACACTAATCCATACAATAGAAAAAACAGTCAGATAAGCAAAAAACAAAGGTCGGGAAACAAAAAGAAAACAAATAAACTAGTCACATGCACCCCAACCCTCCTCTCCTTTTTTCTTCTCAACGTAGTTAAATTAATCGAATTTTTCTGTCATCAAAAGCACAATTGGAAATTTTGAGCTCAGAGGTAAGGGAGAAAGAGATGCTATTAACTCCCGGGATGCTGTGTGACTTTGATGCAATCACACGATGGGGATCGTACAGTGATTTGAGAATAAAAATGAACCGGAAAGAGCGAGCGGATGCGACAAATAATTGGATCAAGAAATATGAAACGACCGGATGAGTAACTCGGCAAGGGAAGAGCGAAACAGAATTGAGCCGGATATCAACATTAGAAGAGAGAGATGGTAACAACCAGCAGTGAAAAAAAGAAAACAGAACAAAAGGCTACAGACGTTGAAAACAACCGGCATTTCAAATGCAAAGCAGTGGATATTGCAGGCATTAAAGGAATAAAAATGGGAAAGAAGGCAAACGATGAAAGTAGAAAGAGAAGCAGCCTTGTAAAGGGGAATAAAGAATAAAAGTGGGACAGGGTGGCGCAAAAACAGATGGAGAGCGATAAATGCGGTCTACTCAACTTGGAGTGTGGGCAATGCAGATTGGCGATGAATATGGTTGTATAAAAATGGCACACGTTCACCATCAAACTAGAGACAGAGGTACAGAGTAGAGAAGTTGAGTTCTATAAAATGCCTGCAAATGGCAAAATCAAGAAGGCCTAATTTTGAACAAGTTCTGTGAAAATGCGGAAAACATAAAGGTAGACGAGAATGCGTGCACTATCGAGTGAATACAGTAGACCGCGCAATCTTCAAGTAGGGCGTTCATCTGAAATCCAAGTGACCTGTGACGGTCGAATATGCAAGCCTCGGAGATGAAACGACTTGAGATTGACAGCTGGAACCAAATAAGTACTCAACAGCCTGAACACAAGAGTGGATTAATTTGAGAATAATTCCGCTTTGAAAAGGAACAGTAACACGTGTAGAGAGAATGAATGAGGAAAACACTGCGGTTCAGACCTGGATATTGACAGGATAGATGGACACACACGGGTAGTGATAGTACAGTGTCTTTGTTCGCTGAATCAAACTGCATTATCGGTGTTCAAAGCGAAGCGACCAGCCTCAAGAGGTTCAAGAACTTCCTCGATTAAACGGATCAGGGGTAGACGCCGCACAGTACAAAGGAGCGATAGTTCTGACCCCCGACGCAATTGAAAAATAGCCCCATCAGCCAAACTGCGAGATAGAGCACGATCCGCAACAATGCTCCAGGCCTGCTGACCCCCAGGATATACATGCTTGGGCAACAAGGGTCCATTGTCCAACCCATTAGAATGACTGGGTCGACCGGAGCGTGGATGAACTTGTTGCTGCTGCTGTTGTTGTTGTTTTCGATCTCGTTTTGCCGTCCTAATAGCTGTGGCCGCAGCTGCAGCGTCAAGCTGAGGAGTGGCTGCGGCAGGATTGAACCGCTCAAGAAAAGCATGAGGAGACAGTCCATACGCGAGACATAGGGCCAAATGGTCGATAACCATATCGACCGGATGACGAGCCTGTTGCCGCGTGACACGCATGTACTTCTGCAAAGGTCGTATCAGTGTGGGAAACACTGCTTGGGCAGCCTCATAAGGGTCTAAGGATTTCTCCTGACTGAATTTGGTTTTGAACATGATTCCGTTTCCTAGCAGGGAATGATTGGAAATGAGATGATTGAAGGAATACAGTTAACCACTTGTGCAGCATTTTTAGAAGACGTGGAAAAACCAAACATCTTAAGCAGTCATAGTTAAGACAGTAGATTGAAGAACACTGACAAACTAACTGGTCGGTGAAACAACTCATATTCATCCGACACTAGCGTACTATCAAACAGAGCAACACTTTACCTTGTGCTATCCTACTTAAACGGCAATTCGATGGAACATAATTCGGGGGTATCTTCTCGACAACATAAAGTCAGTTGAAGGATAAATATGTAATACGCGACTCAAATCGCATCCAAAACAACGAGAGTTGAGAGAACCGGATTAAATAACCCACCTGGAGGATTCAATGGCAATGAGGCCTGTCCTGCATTACCGTCTGCACATGTCTCAGATGCGAGACGCCGCACATGAGTAAATGCATCTTCCACAGCTAGCAACAACCGCATTCGGCGTTTACGCGTACGTTTCTCTAGTTCCAACTCCTCGTAGAGGCGAGCGGAGGCACTGGGGACAGCTGTGTTTACTGCGCCGTTTGTCTGCCCCATAGTAGTGGTATAACCCACACCACTACCTGTCTTGTCCACCAACCCAGTGCCAGACCCATCCACATCATAAAATTTGTATCGTGAACCTCCGCCACCGGTATTACTTCCGGGATCACTCGGAGCACCACCACCACCACTGACACCACTTCGGCCACGACCGCGTTTTCCCCCGGATACGCTGCCCGTCTGTCCAGGGGTGAAAGCCTGATTAGAACAAAATAAATTAAAAGTACCATATTTTACTGACAACGAAATAGGTAATCGGACGGTGAAATGAAAAACCTTTACCTGATAAAATGTAGTATTGTCTCCCAATCACCATACAGTGAAGAGAACTTCGCTGAATACTACAAAGCTTACAACACACATCATCGGAATGAGCAAGGTGAATCGGGATCGGGTTTGTATTGAGGGAAGGGGGAAAGAAAGTGAACCTCTAGGGTCAGCACACAGGACAGCCTGTGCATACACTTCTTCAAGCATTCTGACCTGATGAGAAATGACAAGAACACCCCTGCTGTCAATTCGATACCACATCCCTCGGTATCTTCAGCCAACCAGTTAGAGTTCTTTGGACCGCGCTCCGGAAGGCGAGACACCTACTCTACCAAATCACATTGTGCGCTTCGTCTTCGCACCACGTGTTGACCTCGATGTGATCTCTTCCAAACTGGGGCAGCAACAGCAAACAAAGCCCGGTGAGATGAAAGATGATGCGCTATGCGCAATAAGCCTCCCGATTAGCGAAGCCCAGATATCCGTATTCGGTGACAATAATTCGTCATGCAGCATTCTCCAAAATACGAAGCTTTACGTCAGTATTACTAACACCCGTTCCATTCAACCTGTACTGAATGGCGTAAACACCGGTCAAAAAATTATGGTCAATAAGTGTCTTCTGAACCCCAATTAAGGGTCTCGCAACCGTAAAGTAGATCCGACCGCAGTGGTACGATATACGTAACCTTTCAAAATTGATGGACAGTCACGTCTGCAGCATGTGTTTTGATCCTGCGTAAGCTGCCCGAACCTTAGAAATGCGAGCATTCATACCCTTTTCTGTGCCACCGTTATTCGTTACACGAATGCTTAGGTAGCAGCAGTCCGCTATAGTCAAATCCTGATCATCTAGTTTCAAGGCAGGTCTGGTTAATAAACAGGCTTGCAACATCATTTCGCATCTTGAAGATGCAAAGCGCATACCGAATGGAACCACCGAACTCACCAGTTAATCAGTTGTGTTTCACGCATCCTACGTATATACGGATAGACAGACGAGGTCAGTATTCTGAACTACAGCTACCAGTTCAATATCAATGTTATGGAGACTATTTAGTGCGTTCTCCGATATTTCATTTACAACAGAAATAAAAAGGAATGGTGAAATAGGGTACCCTTGACGAATACATTTAGTTTACAGAGCACTGCTTAGTCCGCGGTAGACTCTAAATTGACCTACATTAGGGGTACATAATGATCTCGATAAGGTAGCACACTTCCGGGGCATTCATTCGCCAAGAGAACCGAAGATAGCATCTCGATTACCGAGTTCAATCTTCGTTTACATCAAGGAACACTGTGATTGTTGGTCAACGATAGGCGAGGCTTAACTGAAGAAGTCAACAGAACGTTAAGATTTAAGAGCGCACGACACAGTCACCTTCTGGGTAGGCATCCAATCCGCTGAGTACAATGAATAGCACGGTTTTGACTACCGTGTGCGACGACCGATGTAGTATGAAATTGTTTGGTATGTATATGTATTGGGGTTTGATGAACAGGTACATCTGGGGAACCCAACCACGAGTAGCATTCTCAACCGATACCCCTAGATCTGACAACAACCTGGTCGAAAGGCAGCGGGCAAGGCGAGTTGGATACCAAATAATATAGTACTTTTTTAGATGGGTTATAAACGAACCTCTCACATACCTTTTTGATCTTTCAGGGTATCTCAACAGGCCTAAGAAGCAGCTATTATATCCTCCATGCGAAAACAGTAGTTTATTTCAGTAGTGTTGACTTTCTGCACATGTAGATAATCGACGTAGAGATCCTAAACCACTGTTTTAAACTTAACGGTTGTTAGAAAAACCAGATTTTGAAATTGCATCATTTTTTCTTACTGTCTTTGTCGTAGCATTATATTATTTACCTCATTTAGAATGGCCAAATAGAACAAGCACAGACAATGGTTAGGAGGATCTAGGATGTTTCGCACATTGTGCTAGAGCCTCATCCATTGCCCAAAAGCAAGTTGGTTTAAATTCCAGAATAGGCCCATTATGACATGACAACACACATTCCGAGGCGAACAATTGTTTTCATTGATTCATCTTTTAGCCTGGACAGATAAGGAAATGGCATGTTGAACGGGGATAGACACTCAGTGATTCAAAAGTCGTGGTGATTGATTGAAAGGGAGAGGAATGAAGGGTGAGTGGTGCGACGTGCTTCACGCCACCAGATCACCCCCAACACTGCAATCAAACTGCGATGCGTCATCCGTGCGATCGATCTTCCATATCTATCCGCGTTCAATACGCCATTTCCTTACTTGATCTGTACATGATAGACGATGAATCAATGAAAACAATTGTTCGCTTCGGAATGTGCTCTCAAGTTGGATTAGTTAAACGTGTTTTTGGACCATTTAAAACAAACCTATTATCCGGATTGCTGTCAGCTTAAATTAGACAACAAACCGAGTATGCTATACGAGTTTGGAATCCATGGTTAATTCGTGACAAAAAAGCACTCGCACGTCCGCAGAGAATAGCAACCAAAATGTTCAAAGTTTACAATCCAAGACATGTTGAAAGCCTGCAAACTCTCGGACTCTAATCATCTCAATATCACCGAACTCGGGAGACATGATTCTCGTATGCCAAAAGCTACATCAAATTAACTACTTGTGTAGCACTCTACTAACACTACCCAGGAATGATTACCCCAGGGGACATCCAAAAGAGTCGGCTAGAATATAGGCGTCA
>UZAN01039473.1:0-35339 GCA_900618425.1 Echinostoma caproni
ACGCACACTCGATCAACGATCACGAACATAACGTTCCTGGGTGGAACGGGTGTGTGGGGGAGGCGGGGGGAGAGCGGCCCACCTCGACCTACCCACCACCCTACCGAAACATTCAACCTCGCTCGGTAACTCGCGAAAAATGTACTTTTGTTTGTTTACCGAGAAATTAGTTCATTCGAACTGGAGGGCGTTTAGACGGACCCGGTCCAATCGGTGACACTTGACGGCCAAAACACCAATCATCTTGTCGGGGTTTCCAATGGAGTGCGATTGGTTGGATTCACTTGAAGTTACAACGGATTCACTTGAAGTTGAAACTTTTTTCCTCTGTATAGCCTAAACAGCCCGGAATATTTGTTCAGCAGATACACTGGATGAAGAACTACGCTTCATCCACCAAGCGCTGCAGGACAGTGGTTATCCGGAAAAGTTCATCGATAAAAACAATTGTCTTACTCCGGAGAACGAAATCTCCATGTGTCCCGAAAAAATAGCTATTCATAAGGATCCCTTTTAAGGGGACTCACACACAGAGTTCTCAGACCAGTCACTGAGAGCGGCTGTAAATTTCACTTTCCGCACTGCCAAACTTAGAGCAGTGTTCTCTACATCACCGGTGATGCGAATGCAAGTGAAAGACAATCTGTCGAAACTGACCTTGTCCATTATAATTCACTCTTTTAAATGCGTCTGTGACGCATGTTACATAGGTCGTACAGTAAGGCGTTGTCTCAACGTGTTGAGAAGCACCACCGGCGATGGTTGAGTTAGGGAAAGACCGGTTGTATCTCAAGCGCGTTCGTGGGGTATCTCATGGACATCGAGCACACGATTGCTTAATAGGTCCCAGCCTGTGTGCCCAAACACGACTGGTGCAGGCGCTCTAATAACCTTGGCTGAGCGTGGAAATAAAGACAGTGCATGACTTGTCACTTGACCCAAGTGGGGAAGGGTCACATCAACTAACACGGTGATCAGTCCTACACGCACACGCACACCGATGCACACACACACACAAACGTACGCCTACACTTCCATTACTCTTTGTCTTCTATTAAGTTGTTGAGTAAAAGTAAAACCTTGAACCTGGTATTCACACACGGCCGATAAACTAAATTGGGAGGCGTTTGGAGCATCCCAGTGCAGCGATAGGACATAGCAATGTGACCTTTTCGCGCACAACGAAATGTTTTGTGTTGTGTTCAGTATGACTGCATAAAATCACACCAGTTTGTGATAACCTTCGTACGCTGTCTTGGCATAGTGTTGATGAAGGCAGTAATTGAGGGTTTTGATTGCATCGTGTCTGACATATTCCTAGGCTTGTATCGTTTAGGTAGGCAAATCTGTTGAGGTCAGCAACGTTTTTGGCCAAGCGACGAACTTAGCGCCAGTTTGCCGTGTTCTTACTGCAGCTGTTCACGTTGTTTTCCCTAATGCAAACTGTTTAAACACCAAAAGAGATTTCGTTTGGGTTATCGTAGAAGAAATTTCCCCATCGTATGTATGTTGGTTGAGTGCGTATGTAAGTTAAAATTAGGAAATTTTTACAATCCATCTTGCGCTTAGCAACTTTCTTACCAAATGGAACAAAAATAAACAAGTCATATGCAATGTGGTATAAAGAAAATATTAAAACGTGACCAAATTACTTGAACATATTAATTTATGCACAGCATTGCATTTTCTCATGGCATCTCTTTAAGCTTCACAACACAACTTTTCAAGACTGACGGTTTTGTTACTATTTATTTATTTCATTGAAAACCTAGATCGTGGAAAGTGCTGGCTTTGGAATGTTGCTTCGACCACACTGCTTTATCCGGTACTACTTAAGTTCACGCTTTGGGAACATGTGGAAATTAGGTTTGTCCGAACCGCATCTGCCACTATAATTATGTTTCTGAACTGCTTTGTATTCTTTCTTCTCCATTCGTACTTTCCTTCATGTCGTTCTTGATCTAACTGCCAACGGTTTTGCAACACTCGATTTAGGACTAAGAAAAAAGGATTTTTATTTAACTCATAGAAGCTAAAATAGAAACAAAAATTAGTGGAAAATCCACAAGGTTAAAGGGAGCATTGAGAATCAGAAAAACAATAGTGACCAAATTTTAGATGTAGAGATTAGAATAAAAGCCACATTTTAGGAGCATTCAATTTTGTTAACAGATTGCTTGGAAAAGTGATAAACAAAGTTGATTTCTCGACCAGAATTCATGATCTGCAACGATCAATCACTTGCACTGCTTACTAAAACCTCAGCATCCCACGTTGATGTTTTCATAATGAAAATACCCGATAAATTTTGATAAATATATTTATTCGTCCCCTCCGAACAATGTGAATAAACTTACGCTGTTTCTGATTCAAATCGACTGCTAAAAGAATGATTTAAAGTAAAAAGTAATGGCAGTTCAAATAAGTTAACAACGTGCATTTTCAGTCCGTGAAGTATTGCCATTTTTGTAACCATGTTCATACAATCATTGAGATTTTCATAATTTTGTTGTTACTTGCATGTCGTTTGATTCCGCATTTTAATAAACATCATTGAAAGACAGCTACACCGGGAAGCAGCAATTCTTTTTCGACTTTACAAGTAAGGGCATTTTTGTGTATACCAACCGTTGGATTGGCCTCTGTGCAATTTCCGAAAATCGCCTTTATCATATTAAATTAATCCCAGAGATGGGATTGAATAGAAGAATTATCCAATTTGGTGTGCAAATTCTGTCGCATTGGCGCAAAGTCACAGTATTTTAACTGGCTAAGTAAACTGAACTCATCTAATACGAACACCATTTTGGTTGGCTTATTTAGTAATTTCCGGTTCCAATTATCAATGCCAAAATTTGCCGAACTCCGCAGATTCCGGACACAAAGCCGTATGTGAGATTCAAGAAAAGGTTGAAGGAATGAAACCGGATGAGAAACTGTATTCGTGAATTATTCCTAAAATGTTTCGTCCGCGGTTGAAAAAATCATTCAAGCACATAATTTGAGAGATGCACTTTGAGAAAAAATTAAAGTATTTTATCGCGAAAAAACTTGCACAGAAGCAGACAGTACAGCAATGGAGCATGATTTCAGTAGCCTTGATTTCTGTTTGGTGAATCGCAAAGAAATAATAATAATTTGTGCACCAGGCGTACAATTCTGTGAGTGAATATTTAACCTAGTGCCATAACAAAATCAAAACGTGTCAAATGGTGGTCATCATTGTTGGGTTCTTTGAACAGATTTGGACGTTCAAAATTAGCCTTCAACGAGTATTTTTCAATGAATAATCACACCGACGTCAGTCTTATAATGATGCTCTTCACTGTGTTGTGTGAAAACCTCGGCATAGATATCATCGGTGGAATTTATATACCAAATCCGTGTACTTTTGGTACACATCATTTGTGGTGTCCGAGTACCGATTGCTAGTTAAACAAAACACCTGAATCATCAATTGCCAGTGATCTGCTGCAAACGGGTCACCAAACCGATTGAGGTAAATCCGTTTCCCGTTTTTGCACAACTCCGAATAAACTACTTTTGAGATTTGCGGAATCCATATCAATCAAGCGCGAAAGGCCTTTGCTTCGTCAGTATTGGGTCTGCACCAGTTTGGCATTGCGCTGTCGATCACGTAAATGGAAGTACTATGTTAGATGCTATCATACCCCGTGAAACATGAAATATTTTATTGTCTGCGGTGAGTATCAGCTGGGATGCATCAAAATGATTTGGGAATTAAATCGTGCTCACATGAACCTGAACCGCTTGGGTTGTTTATTAATTATTATTTCGTTAAGAGATCGGCTGGACAGACATTAGGGCCATTGGAACCGGCTAACGCACCGTTTCAGTCGCATTTTTGCACAAACGTGAGGTATGTTATTACGGTGCACCTTTGAGTGAGTGGCTTCAGCCTAGGCCCTGAATAGGTTAGCGAATTCCATAGCCTACATATATCTAGCATATTGCTTGCCAAAGCTACCAGGATGCAAATAAAGAATCAGCAGTATTACATCCGGAGAGTATGACCTATTTGAATTAATTCGCCAGGTAACAGAAATAATTTTTTTCAAGATAATTTCCGGATTGACTACGAAGTTCTATTTTGTTGTTTATTCATTATATTTATTATTTTATATGTATTGTATTTTATATTACCTGCTTGTTATATGTATTGCAGCGGATGATGTATATAACGTGACAGAAAATGACTTGTGACGTACATGAGTTTTGTTGGTTATAACAAGCTTGGCAAATAACAGTGTATTTATTGTCTTTTGTTTTGTGGCTGCAAGATTTTGGAAATTCTGTTTCTTGAAGTGTCCCATTCACTTCAAGAAATCCAGTTTTTGATAAAGCTTATCTAGTAGTTTGCAATCAAATAGTAGGTGGCATTCAGCAAGTCATTTGCTAGCTAATGTGATTATGAAGCTAGATGTCACCAGAATAATGTAAGTGATGCAATCCGTTAAGCGAGTCAAACTTACGGTTCAGATACCAAAATGCCACGTTATCCAATCTATTGATTTTATTTCATACCTGATAATTAGTTCATCTACTGTCCCTAATTTGTTACTCGTCCTCGTTCCCCATCATACTTCATTCTCGCCAGGTACCAACATTTTAAGGCAGCATTTTTCCGCTTTAGTTTTACACAGCTATAGTGTAACCCTACCAAATAACGCGCTCTTACAAATGAAGATTTGTGTTTGGATTCAAGTTGAAAGCTACGGGTTATCACAACGTCGGCCAATTTTGTTCTTTTCTTCCATTAACAGAGCACCAGGTGAACTCATCGATTCACGTGTACCGTTTCAGTGAAAGACTTTTGACACTTCAGCCCCGGTCAACAATTTATGTTGTTCAGTAAATCTTTGAAGATCCTTTTCTGTGAACAGTTTCAACTTGTTCCGTCGGGTGTATTTAATATCAGTTCAGGAATGCAGGTCNGGTCAAGCAAAACCTGCAACATATCGACCATTGTTCAGATTGTAAGGGTCAGCTGGTAGCATTCACCTGGTTTACGGCAAGATATATCTGACGGGATTTATCCTATCTCGCAGTTCACTAACTGATTTCGCTCAGATTTACATGGCAAAATACGTGAATACGTAGGTACAGATAATGAATACGGACATAAAATTCTTAACACTGCATTTACGGATTTATTGTGATTTGCACTTTGGGTTATATATATATATTAAAATCAGTTCAGAGCACTTCCTGTATGAGATGTAGATCTTCGTGAATATAGTGTTGGCGCTTGAAATTATAAGTCGATATAAGTTAATGGAAAAAAATAATTTCTGCCAGAAAGCATAAGCAAGGTTGATGCTCATCTGGCATCGAAAAATTGGATGCAGTCCAATTCAACATACACATCAACGGTTTGCAATAATAACATCGTAGATGATGACACAGTCATGTTTTGTTGTGGCTCGTTGTTGAAAGTAATACGATGAGAATGGTCGCTCAGTGATCTGAATGCAGGGAACTATTTGTCAACGAATATTCGATTGTGTTACCAAAAACGGATAAGCTATACAGATATCCATATTTTTCAATGGCAAGGTCGTATCAGTAGAGATGATAACAAGCCGAGGTTTCGGTTACTTTGGATAGAATTTCTGCAGACAATTGCTTGATTCAGTGAATAATAGAAATTTGCATCCGATTAGTGGACCGTTTATCCTCTGTCTAATTGGAGGAAGATTTGGAGAAGACTCAGAATTACGAGAAAACAAATCTAACTTTAAACGAATAAATTTGAGACCAACAGCGTGGCGTGGCGTGCTCTGGGGGACTAAAGAAAAAAATTTCGGCGGTGTTGGCTTGATGTTAACGTCACCAAATAAGATAGACGTTTGTTCAATCCCCATCATTGCCGCCTGATTTTCCTCATCGTGTGTTGTGTGACGGTACTTTGAGTGGCCGCTTTCCCATTCCCGAGAATTACATCTCTATGTATACAATTGAAGGTAGTCAAAGTGAAAACAGAAGAATGTGTGAAGCTACTTCGAGGTTGCTTTGCCAGCCTGACATAACCGACCTAGAAAGCTTTACAAAACTAGCGATTTTTCCAGAGGAACAAAGAAAACGGTGCCTGTATTGAAGAGTCACTTGTTGTAGGACATAAGACAAAAGTTTTTCACGAGCGATGGCCACTGTGGTCCCCACGGGGGAGCGAATTTAGACATCCTCGTCGGGTTCTATTGAGCAGGGAATGGAGAGCCGAAACAGCAAACTAATTTTGTTCAACTTTTCCTTCCAGGGTCAATTTTTCCTTTCTTTCTGTTAGGTTATGGGTTGGTGTTCACTTCAAGCGTGTAAAAACAACTACACCTTTTCCCATCAAATTCGAACAGAAACCCATAAAAAGCTTTAGCATCGAAAAGTAATCCTTCACCCAAACAGCGGTAATGCCGTAGCCTCTACCCGTGGTCCTTCGGTCTCGACATACAAAATTTAGTCATAACGCTGTAGGCGAGTCAGTTCAAGCTGTGTCGGAATATTCCGAGATCAAGCAATGTTGAAACATGTTATTTTCGACAAATGTTGATGTTGCAAAAGTTGTTTACCAATGGAAAAGGTGTGATGACTCAATGCTAAACTAGATTTTAAGTGGAGAAGGCAGACGCCATGTCCCCGCCCCCCGTACTGTCAAATCAATTCACACATCTCGTATGACTTCCGTTTACTCCGGGTAAATTGCGATATTCATGCGTGTTCAACTCTCATATATATAACACAGACGGCTTAGTGTTTTGCATCTAAATGACCTGACATAGATCGAACAGTGATACAACAAAAAGGAATGAGTCGGTGCCCTATATCCAAATAAACTTAACCGGGTCATAGAGAGGCGAATGCATTACCAGTTCGAAGATATTAACTCAGCTTTAACAGGTGACACTTTCTTTAGTACACATCAAGCTCATGAGAAAATCCGAAATTCCTTGTCGTCAACAGTGTTAATTATGTCAAACGTTGCAGCGATAACAAACAAATGATAGTTATGGGAGGTGTATTTTTCTGAACCGTGTGTCTCATACTCGACCACATCTCAAGAACGGAGGTCATTTCAACTTGAGCTACAAAACGGCATGCATTCATTTCTTTGTGGTATCACTAATTTTTATTTATCTCATGGTTTGTGAATGCAAAATAATGCATCGTTTCTGTAACAATTGAGACTTTACATACAGGGTTGACGCGTTTTAGATTTTCATTGTATTATCATCGATTCGTCGGTAATGAGGTCACACGAGCACACCACTATAGGTGGCAGTAATTTTTGTTGTGCCTCACCTACCGACACACGCATCTGCAATGTGGAAATCCACCGGCCAGAAAAGACCCTATAGCTTCACCAGCGCTGAAGACCGAAGAAGAAGAGTAATTGGATGTTCATGCAGAGGCAATGATTTGAACGAGGTTGCAAAACACCTCGGTATCAAAACCAAAACCTATCGCGCTATTGCTACCGCCAATGGGGAATAACTAACTAAAAAACTAACTAAAATCTAGATCTTACAAGCTGAAATTCCATGACAAGTTTACAAAACAGTTGTGTTTGCTGTCATCTTAATTGCATGCATAGTGGGACTGGTGTTATTCTATTCGTCGAGCACGGTTTCCAAAACTGCAACTACACAAAGCCACAAAGACTGCAGTTGCACTTTCCGTATTGACAATCCGCTTCAAATTAAATGTCTATCATTTGGCTATTGGTATTGCTTAACTTACCTCTCTCGAATTGGCCCATCACTGAATTTAGGTAAAGCAAATTAGCAGATCATTCAGTGACCGTTGAAATCCCACGCAGTTGTGGAGAGGCATGATATTCCACGTTTTGAGAAAACGGGTCGGTGAGTGAACAACTGTTTTTGGATATTCCTAATCATGCGCTTTCATATCATACACACATACATACATGCATGCATAAATACACGCATACACAGACACACTCACACATACGCACTCTCTACTCTCTACCTCTTATTAATGACCTTGAATTGAGTCAATGGGACTCAATAGGTAACTAATTTTCGCAAAATATGTGATATGTAAGAGCATGACTAGGAGTATCCGAAAACCACGATTTGCTCATTGACCCGTTTTCTCAAAACTATCATGAGAATATTCAAATTCTAAATGTCGTCAATTAATGCAGCAGCTACACAATAAATCTTTGACCAACTTCACATCAGTTGATCATTGAACCGAAACCAAATCAATGTAGATGAATTGAATAATAGATGAACCGTTCAGAATCCTAATTATGAACCAGTTTTCGCGCTCAAACAAGACAGTGTTTACAGTGTCCCGTTTGGACTGATCCTCAAATGATGGAAACTATCGCAACCGGACTTGACTTTGAACGTGTCTTGCGTTAAACGAAGTTGATAGAGTCTTTCAAAAATAACTTTCAATGAACAGCAAACTGTCCTTTTCCTCTTGTCAGAAGGGAGTTTTTCGCATAGAAGCATACAGTTTGATGTTTGTTTAGGTTCCTTTATTTGTTGATCAATCACATTTTTCTTTTCTGTTCGCACAACTCTCCATACATGAAGAGCAAGTAGCAAAAAATAGTGTGTTCGTGAAACCGTCTGGCTTGATAACACAATTTCAACTGGAAAAAATCATGCAATTAAAAATACACACCCTATTCATGATTACCCTGCTCTTTTTCTCCTTTTCGGCTCACCATCAGCAAACAAATCAACAGAACAGACGATCAGTCAGTGGAAACTTTGGGCCTGCAAAACAACTAATCAAATGCCGATTTACCACCGCGAACGCAAGTGCAAGCGATGAGCAGAATCGATGTTTGATGCGTCCTAACTGGAGTCACATTACGTGGAATCAAACACAACAGATATTAGACGTAAGGTGCAGTCATCAATCATTTTTCAATTAAGTGCAAATTTAACCCTCGTATCGAAATGGACGCTTACACTTAAAAGCAAATAATGGTCAGTTTGGTGCAGGGAGGTCACCAATGTCACCATGTTACACGAATGACTGTGGTTGGTCTTTCGATTAGGATGATCGAGGTCAAGTTGTGCTAGCTTAAACCACCTCGCTCCGATGGTAGTAAGTTCTACTCCCACAAAACCAAATAAGTTTTTCTTTGGATGGGACGTTTTACTTTCCTGAAAATGATCTGTGCAAGTATTGGTTCCATAAAGCAGATGTCAGTTGGTGAAAAAGATATTACACGATGAGAAGAACTTACGTTTTGCAAGAAACTCTCGCTTGTCTAAGAATTTAATGATTGAGGCAGGAGTAAAAGTGATAGAAAATTTCTTGGGAGGCCAAACGAAGATAAACGTATTTTCGGATGCGACATTTTCAACCTACGTGAGGTTTGTTCTCAATCAAAGTGATAGTTTGCATGCGTGCTCCAATTAAATGCTCACAGACTCTGATGTAACTGACGCCCTTGCAGGAGCAAGTGTCATAGTGAAACTAACTACATTATCACTCCAAGCCGTCGTTTCCGGTGGATGGAGGTTGTCGCGTGTACCGTGTACCATCCTCAACCCTATACATTCCCGTATAGTGCCGGTGCTGAACATTGAAAACAATCTGGGATTAAAGGCGTTCCACGGAGTCTCGGTTCTCTTTTAGTTCTGGTTGTTACCACAGTTAGAGCCCAGATGAAATTTAATCAAAGCAGTTGTCCCGGAAACATTCTTGCCTTTGATCGATTTGAATAAGACAAGTTGTATAATATGAACGAAAATGATGATATTGGCTGTCAAACTTGCGTGCTGTCAGTTAGAAGAATAACGTATATGGGCAGTTCCATAATTATATGGGTTTGTGAGGAAAAATGGGTTGTTTAAAGTCAGTCATTTTAAGATGGGTGAACGAGGAGGAAGATAACGATTACAAAAATTCAGACAATGAGCATAGAAGCAGTTACGTAATTGAAAGCGGTTAACTATAAATGAGAGAGTTGGAAATGTCTATGTTGTACCAGACAGATGAAACCAGAAATGAATTAGGTGGGAAGTAGAAAGTTTACTGAGTACAATACCACACATTTATGACTAACCAAAAGCTTCGTAAACTAAGAGTCCCTGTGCAACTGATTCTATCAATGATCATCTCAACCTCAGCAAAAGTAAGCTCAGTAGTTGGTCAAGTAAATCAGTCCCATCTGATTGAAAACCGTCTCTCATTTCAGGTTGATAGGTTCATTCCAGATCAGGGATGCATTGCCTGAAGTTGATTATCGGTAATGTTTTCTTGCGTCTTATGGTGTTGGTTCACTATTCACTAACGTACCAAAAGAGGAAGGCATGTAGGAAGTTTGTAACTGTGCTAGTGAAATCGGATTCTACGTAACTGAATTGAGAACCCTATCGAATTTGTGTGTTTGTAATGTGCAGTTCGTCTTCAATGGCACAATCTATTGTCCGATAGATTCATTTGTTATGGGAAGCCTACTTGGATCAATCTTAGCTTAACTACTCATACTCGTACTCTCCATCCTCGTTCACCCATCTTAAAATGACTTTGATAATGACTGAACAACCCATTTTTTCCTTCCAAACCCATGTTATTTTGGAACTGCCCATATGTGTTATTCTTCCTATAACATTCCGACCTATTTAATGTGCGGGGGCAGATAATTGAGCTAACAGGGCAGCTAATTATTGGTCAATATGAATTCTGCTCATAATGTGCTACTTGTTCATTCAAAAGATCAATATATCCTGCTTGTATGTTGATTTATAAGAAACATTTCTGCGCGCTGAATGTGACATATGACTAGAGATAAACATGCATAATGTTACCCTTTTGTAATACTTACACTATGCTTTTCAAAATCAGTGATGAGCATTTATATTAGCCACAATTTATGATTTCACAATCCTTTTGTACATGGCAAAACGTTGCAAGCTTCCCCGGCTCACCTTATCGGGTCTGAGTTGTGTTCACTAGACTGGGATTAAATCACCCAATTCCAATAGGTTTCTTGTGGTCAAAGTGACATTTGCTTCGTGCTTTGTCCGGCAAATTCAAGGACAAAGTTAGTTTTCCTGCTATCATTTGCAGATATTCTCATATTTTTTCAGGATGTCCCGAAACCAATTTGAAATGTTCTGTGAGTACATGCAATGAATCAAATGCATCAAGAAACTCGCATTATATACTCCAACCTGCGATTATGAGCTCGTCTTACAGTATATCGGGCTCACGTTGGTGTCTGTCCTGTTGACGGTGCTGCACGGCAGAGATTAGCTTCCTCTTTAATGGGAAGGGTGATTTGCTCTACGTGCTACGAAGCTCTGCGATAAACAGGGCAGTCCGGTCTACGGCTTTGTGGCCTTCTTGAAGATTTCCCTGAATTTCGTGATCGGAATCAGTTCCTGTGGTTCTGATATTTGTCTCTATTATCCACATTTTACAGTTTAGCCTTAATTACCGTCACTCGAGATTTCAAGATGACAGCGGAACGGCATAATTTGTAAATGGTTTACCATTTCAAGTGTATGTATTCCGCCAACGCAATGGTCGAAAGGGACAACAGCTATTGAATTCAGCAAATCGTAAACAGTATTTCAGTTTCTCTGCTGAGCTCAATCGAGGACCTTGAGAAAACATCGAAAATTTCTTCGAAAATTCAAAGGTGAAGGTGTCCATATCGATACTCAATAGGCGAACTGCACTGATCGACAGCTGCAAAGGAAGCTCTTCATTCAATACGTTAATAAGGTTGTCGAAAGTCAAATGGAACATGATGCGTTGCTAATCTTTGCCTACCGACTCATGCAGTCGTTTTTAGTCACTCTCGTTTTGAAGATTTGTAGAAAAAACAATGAGGTATATTTCGATAATTCGATATAATACACACCAGTGTTGTTATCAGATCAAGCGACGGATCGTCTGCAGATCAGACGGAAAATCTATCGAGTAAAGGAGCAATTTCCAGTACAGATGGATATGGTTTGATTGAGAAAACATTATTTATATCCTTTTTGATTATTTCCCGGTCACCTCCTCAAGATATCATCAAATTAAAATGTGGATTTGTCTATCGCTTCGATCACCATATGTGACAATAAATCATCTTATATGACAGGATGCTAATCATGATCTTGCAATCTGACGGTTTGCCAAACATTTGGCTCTAGTCATCAACCGGCAAAAATAACTCACCATCAGGTACTAATAATAAAACCTGGTTCTGTAGAGGGGCTTTATTTGAGACACGAAAGAAAAACGGATTCCAGATATAAGGTTAACACATTCATAGTATATTCGTATTGGGCAAAAGAACCTTGAGAGTCGTAACATTTTAATGATAAATAACGTGTAGGCTGAAAGGAGAATAGCCCGATTCCGAACTAATAGTTTTCATAACTATCACAAGTCATCTGTCCAGCAAGCGTAACGTCTCGGCACCACAGTCAACCAACTGGCATATTTGGGATTATCTCGGTGAGCAACATGAACCCGGTCTGCCGAAAACCATTGATTCTTTCTTATTTAAAAAGGAATACAGAGGAATCGGAATATTGTCAAGACCCGGTATTTCACTCGCTTAGTTCTTTATGACTGACAAAAGCAATACAACTAAAAAAGTGTTTAAAATTATCCGCTTTTCAAACAGATTGGTAGACTTATCAATAGTTTCACCGTATTATAAAAATACTCAGATAACTTCAGCCAAGGATAAGAAACCAGTTCATTATCACTGAACCGTAAGCATCAGTACACGCTTCAAACTGAACACTTCATCTTGTCTCTTAGTTCTTTTATAGGCTTCACTTTTACGGAGCTCACAATGAATGATTCAGATGTTGGGATGCATTTCGATTACGATAAATCTTACCAGATAATTGTCCAGTTTTTACTGCAGATAGAATGAGAAGGAACCAGCTGTAGTATTCTGTGCATGAAATTGACCGAAATGACATTTAATGCGGAAACTCGATTATGGTAACATGTAACACATGGTAACTCTTCTTCTTCTCACTGTTGAAGAAAACATCTTCAGGAGTTTCGTTCTAGCTTTCCTTCAGACTCATTCTCAAAAACAGCCAAAACGTTTTCCTGATTACAGGATGCATTTGGATCTCAGCAGCAGGGTGTGTTCTGCTGTCCATCCTCGGTATTGACCGTAAAGCCCTTCAAGATACACTGATCTAACTTGGACAGTGAAAGCTCCCAGGTGACCAGAAATATCGATTAAAGAAAATATTGCTATTGTTTATATAAAACTTTTGTAATCGGTAAGTGATTACGTTAATCTTCTTGTCTATTGCATTTGCATTTTGTTTTGATTCATTGATGACTATCGAATATTTTGACGACGACCGACATTCAATGAGCAATAATTGTTCACCTCGTTCTCAATCACTCTCTCGGTCGTGAATGCACCGACTCATTCCGTTTGCTTGTATGCTTGAAATGAAAAGGATTTAAACCTGACGAAATAATTATGCAATTATGGTGACATTAGCCGGGCAAATGAAGCTTGAGTTGAAGAACTAGGAAACACTAGACACCCGTTTCGACCTGTCTGGGTCTCATCCGAAGTGAGAATCTAAGACGAAACTACCATAAGATCAGACTGAATCCCCCAGTTCTTTCATTTATTGTGTAACTGCTTTCCGATTAATCAAACTAGTATACTAACAATGTTTTGGCTGTTCATACCTTGTGATCGAGTAGACAAACTCGAAGTTGGTAGATTGGTAGAATCGTTAAAACCACTGGGTTTCAAGTCACTCTGTTCGGATAGCACTCATGTAAGCTTATGCCATTTTCCATCTTTTACTGTGATTGCCCCGGTGATATAACGATGTACTACAACAGTCCGCGGTCCAGACGAATCTCCTGAAGGCATCTTGTGGTCAGCAGAGAAATGTTTTATTTGAGGCATCCAAGTTTATACTGGTTAGAGAAATCAGTGATACGTGTTGACACAGTCATCTGTTAGAAACTGCTGTGAACACGTTGACGATGTTTCGAAAGCTAGAAACGTGGTCCTGCTATCAGTGCTCATCAGTATCAAAACCTGTAAGAAATTTCACTGTCAGCAATGCTAGATAATCAGTATTGATTATTAGAAAACAGAAAAGCTATCCTTTTTTTATATATGTTTCAGATTCCCGAAAATAAATGTTTAAACAAACGATTTAAAAGGATCACAGAGCTCAATATTGGGATACATATCCTCTTTCAAAATCGTTCACTCTCTGCTCGAGATGATGGAGTCATCTTCAGCTCCCTTGTGGCATACCCCGACGTTCCGCAAACCTACGTGCTGTTCCTCACTCTCTTTGTCCACTTCATCAGCAAACCTTTATCCCAAAGTCTTAATGCATTTTTCGCTTTAGAAAAATAAAGCCATTCAAATTAGGTATCTTTCTAACAACAGTTCACAACCGTAAACATTGATCGAGTGTGTTTTGATCCTTTTACACACAGACCACTTTTCAGAAAAGCAAAATAACGTCTTTTCATTACCGCAGAAGAACTCTGGTGTATGTCCACACTCCAAAAACTTAATGTGTTTGCTTTCTACTTGGTCTCCATTTTCTTCTATTTACATACAACTCAATCTGGTGTAGATTTGTTTTAGACTTCATTTTTTCTTCTTTGGGAGCTTTCGGCGAACCATTTGTAACCTGTAATCACTTGCTCATCTCCGTGCAATCTCCTTTTTCTTCTTCATCATTTTGTTCCATTGTTCATTTCCTTTTGAACGTTTGGCAAAAGCGTTGGGGTCATCCTTTGGGGAGCCTCCAAACACGTGACCAACAGTGGAATGAAGATCATTTAGCCTCGGAAATCCGTGGGTTTTTGGATTCTCTTCTTATCCTTCCTGTCCTTGAGGGCACTCAAGGTTCAAACGATCCTAAAAAATTGATGGTCAGCCCGTGTAAGACCAATCCTCAAGGTAAGGATCGTCAAACTACCGTACAAGAGCATGCGCATCTGTTTCTAACTGCGTTTGAAAATGTTGTTCTTCCAGGCCTAGTACCCTTGGGTAACGTTCAACATCTCCTCTTCAGTTTGCCTATAAATTCAGAGAGTCCAAACTTTACGCTCCCGTTCATGGAGGAAGTTCTTTCGAATCACTCTTAGACGAAGATGCTAACGACACCCGTCTGACGCTTCTTGATTGTGCCAACGCCTCCGGTTCTCTCTAGTGAAAAGTACTGTTTGAACGTCTTTCTGAGTGTGGTCCAACACCCCAAATTCGGACTGTTGTAATAGAGTTATTCCAATGAAGAAAACAATTTATTTTCTTTGAATAAACAGCCTGCTTCCATCAACATCGATTCTGGTGTTTTCAGAATGCCACCCCGAGACCTTTATTTCCGCTGTGCATACATTCATAATCTATCTATTGCTGGATAATTTATACTCCCCGGTTTGAGGCAGTTTCTGATCTGTATAAGGCAGTTTTTATGAACACCATGGTTGCTCTGTGCCTCGTTCCTCGGTAGTCAACACCGGTGGGTGTATCGACGTTCTAATTTATCTCACAACTGTCCTAGTTATCTTGCAGTGCTAGGCTAACCCGTTGACTTCGTTGTCATTGGTCAAACCAACCCTAGTTTGATTCTTTTAAATAGCTCCGAGTCATCCTCGCCCATAACCTATCTGTAGCCAAATGTTAAACTATCGGGCTTTTTCAGGCATACAGACCCAGGAACCTGACCGTACTACAAACCCTTATTCCTAAATTCATGATTACGTACATCCTTCCATATTAGTTATTTGATACCTCATATATGTATACGTCATTTAGGCGAAAAAAAGTCAATGTTGTTCTCCAAATCTCGTGAACGTTTGTCCCGATAGTTAAGAATTGATTCAAATGTGTTTGTTCACTTTTCGTTTCCGACCATTGTGACACTTGTGATAAGGTTAATGACAGGAAAACAAGTTATTCAGGGTACTATCTGCCTCCCAAAGTCTCGAACGCTGTGTCCAATTGCTGAATGCGTTCCAAACATGCACTCCTCTCTCGGAATCCATTTACTCATACAAATGCAGTTTAAAATCGGGTTAACTCCCTTCAGAACATAAATCTTCACGCAGAGGCTTTGTGATTCCGTAACTGGCTCCTTTCCCAGCCAATCAAAAGTTAATGGTCACCTCATTAAGGGAGATTGTATCTTTGCACTTCATTGTCGAATTTATATATGTTTCACATATCTACATTCAGACGTATCCACCAGAGTAATTCGTGAAATAACGAAATCTCAAACATTGGTTGTTTAAAGAAATTGATCAGATGAGTTGTATTCTTCCTCACTTTATTTATTTTTGACCCGGGCATTTGCAGTGAAAAATAAATGATTTTAAAGAGCACCCAAGTAAGGTACTCAACGCTTGGTATGTGGAGCCTCATTATTGCTACTAAGCCGCACATTACCGAACTGCATTTACCACGCAAGATGAACGGATAGCAAAAGTAGAAATCCCAAACGGAAGGGTATCATTTTTGTGATGAATAAGGAAATCAGTGCTAAAAACAAAGACAATCATGATTCACCAATGGGGAGAACGCACTGGATATTCTGATCAGAGGCGAATCCTAATCGAGTTCACAGGTAATTCTGTGATATTTGTTAACAGATCAAACGTTGATTGAGACCGATACGACTTACCGGCGTCCACATAGGCTTGCACTACATATAACATCACGAATTTACAGTTAATTGGTAATTTATATATAATTTTTACACTATTCAGAAGATACGATGACAGTGTACTCATCAGAACGGAAGAATGATAAAACTTAACTTTTTCCTTTAAGTAAAGAACAAATTGCTCGTTCGCAAGAAGAACAAAGCAATCTACTCTCATTTTCAGGCATTCCACTTATAAGGAGGCAAGTTGGAACTACTTTTAGGACCATATATTGCCCGGGTAGCGGGAAGGGTGAACGTCCACATTTTCGTGGATTGGTTCCACTCAACACCAAGCGCGGTATAGCAAACCGTTATTCAATCGAGCAGGTCACATTTGCACCGACGATAGCTTACATGCAGGATTTCGAAGATCTCCAATCAATTCTTGCTGAGAACAGTTGCCCAGACAGTTTCATTGAGAAGTTCAGTCTAACACTGGAGCAGAAATATGACTTCACTAAGAAGACGGAATAGATTTTTCTGTTCGTCAAGTGCGACGATAAGAGTTTAGTCTTTTAAGAACGATTGAGAATGATGTGGATGCTGCCAACTTAATCCTCCTGTACACAACAACACGCGTCTCCACTAGGCGCACAATGCAACCCTCACCACATCCCGTAAAACGGCACGTAAAACGCCACTTCGAATGTGGATGCAAAACATCGTACATTGGCAAAAGTGATAGTTTAATACACATACTGACCAAGGAGCACATCCCGTGTTGGGTTAAACCAATCTAAGGTCCCTTTCCAAATTGACACCTGGCATTCCCACACGCGTATCACTCAGCACTAACAAAAGCACACTCAACTACAATACAACATTACCAGCCATCATTTTGGTCGAAGGGCACCAAACACAAACAACCTGCGTCACTTATTGATTGACATCTATGAGTGATAAATCATGATTCGGATCAGATAAACCAATTTAGGGTCTAGTATATTTTCACACTAACCCCAGCTTAAGGCGCTGGCAGAGGCGGTTGTAACAAGAATATGGAAATCTGATCGGTATTTACAGAAGGAATTGGCAGTCACTAACATTGCCTGATGTACGGTACAGTATTATACCATTTGAAATGCGGCGAAATCTGAGTTGTCGCAATTTGGGCGACCTAGGTCCCTTGTATTCTGTATTGGAATTTGTCTCGGAAAGTAAATGTTTTGATTGATTTATCGCTGGCTCCTACTGGCTTAAAAGTATATTGTCATGATTGCTTTGTGGATTCTGCTTTTCGGCATAAATTTGAACAGTATGCATTTCGCTGAAGAAGCTAAACATCACTTCGCTTAGATTAGTCAGTTCACTCAGGTAAAGTGAATCTACCCCAATTAAGACAAATACCAGTAGTCCGTGTTATGCACATAAACGACCCCAACATCCAAGGAGTTCAGGAAACCAATTGGGATTATTACTGATCTTTGTCCTAAACTAAGCTTATGTGACCGGTTCATCCAACACATTTTCCTTCCCTTTAAATTGCTAAAAGTCCAGTGGTTTTGGCGGGATTTAAAGCCACGCATGGACGCCACCTAGGATTCTGTAAAGCGCACGCTCTATCAGCTAAGCTAGGAGGCCACACCGACATCATTGATTGTCTCACATTCACCGGAATGCGAGAGAAAAAACTGTAACATGTCTCAAAATCGTCTAGGAGAAAACAATACGTTGCTCAGTTATTTCCTTGTGTAAATCATTCGTATGGACTGATGATAAACACAGTCAATATCCAAAGCAGCATCAAATCCTATTGTTTTGGATATATTAGTGCAATTGTGATCTATTACCTGTGCTTGTCTTCTCACGGTAATAGCATTTTATGCAAACGTTCGTAGACTGCCCATTTATGGATACAGATTCAACAAACTAGCTAGTCCAAGTGTTGACACGCATGCCTCGAACTGGTTACACCGCTGTCTGGTTAAAGATAAAAAATATATATCATTGTTGTCCAGATCGTATAAGCGTTTATCCCGATGCAGTGGGATTTATATCAATATTTTGGTTGATTTCTTCGTTTCCAAGCATTGTACAGGATAAACGTCATTCAGCGCACTATCAGCCTCCCGAAATTAGGAGAGGTGCTCCGAATAGTAAAGCTCGTTTCAAACATCAACTCCTTGAGGCCTACAATCCCTGAGAGAAAAGCTGGTAGTTTACTGCATGAATCGTCTCCACTTTAATCATATCACAATGATCATCCACCTTAACGAAATACTCATAAGTTGGAATTTACCCTAGTAAGTAATTGTTGAAGTTATTCAAGAATATATTTCATTCATGTGTATTTAATTTTGAATTTTGAAAGTTTTATAGAATTAGTCCTTTAAGGTGCATAACGGACTTCTTTGACATGACTCCACTGGATTATGCGAAGTAATATTGTACAGGTTTCTCCAGGAAAACGTGATCTTACGCTAATGATGCAAGTCTTCTATGTTTGTTTCTGTGCATAGAGGCATAGAATGTCAAGTCCAGTCAAGTTAAGCTTTATGCACCCAAAAGTGTGGATTTGCGGCACTTCTGACAAGCCACAGTGAATAAAACGTTCAACATTGTAAAAATAGGTTCAACGTTTACTAACTAAAAGCAAACATAAGTGATACAGTGACATGTAATTTTCTAAATCGGCAATGCTATTTCCTTGATTTAATGAGCTACGAGTAAGATAACGGTTGATGCTGTTTCGATATGTGATTGTACTTGCACGACAAATCCTAAACGCATTCTCGGATGAGACACAAATCTGTTGAGATTGGCATGCTGGCAGTGTTCTTTGAAAGTATATGGTTGAAAAATTGATCACAAGAATCAAAATTCTCGCGCAAAATGAAAACAGTGAAATTAGGTTGGGAAATGCCACCGTAAACAGAAAAACGTTTAACAGACTCGGAAAAGAGAAAAAATCTTTATCTTTTAGGTGGAAAAAATACTAGGTGAAAGTAAAATGAGTTTTGGAGAATGCGGGCTGTCACACATTTCAGAATTATCCTTGGCGGAACACCAAAAGTTTCACACTTGAAAGCCTATAGGATGATCTATGAATTCTAAAGTGTTCAACAAACTTGTACCAAGAAAGCTTTCGGAATAATATTACCGTTTAGAGTAAGCCTATGTTGTTTACTGAAAAACGTTTGATAATGACTGTGTTCAGGCGAAAGGGCAGATCTACACGTGTCTCGACGCTATCATATGTTCTGATGGTTGTTAGTCGAGCACGCAAATGTACGATCTCCTTGTTGGAGAAGACACTTCCATTTCAGTGATGGTTCGAGAGATGTAGTAGATACTCAGCCGAATTGTATCTTGACATTTATATTCTTATTGAATTTCGCATAAAGTGAGACATTCTTCAGCCTAACGGATAAGTAATGAATAAAAGTTCGCATCCATAATATTTCAAGTTCACCGCAGTTGTATTATTATATCTTCAGCTAGCTGTCGTGTGACGCGTTGCTTGAACCTCAAAGGAGAAACACTGATCACTGAATTAAACGCATATTATGCAAGAAAAATTCTTAACTTTTATTCACGTCTATTGCCTTGGGATGTATAACACATCTGTTATATCATTCCATCCATTCGTATAATCTCTCACAGATCCAACGTTTCTTAAAGTGCTGTGTCTCGTCAAAACTATCACCGCACCAGGTCCCACGATGCGTGGCCCAACGATCCCAGGCAAAAGACAGCTACAAACAATGCAAACCATTATTTCTAATATTAGCCAAACATGGATTGAGAAAGGAAGAAACCTGCGGTATATTTCGGGTTGTTCACAGTCTAGCCATTTTCCCGGAGTTGGAGGGGGGGGGCAATGGACAGCATGCACAAAACACGATGGCTTTTTATATCCGTTTCCCTAACGACTACGTATGCAGGCCCCTGGAGAAAACACCGCATGTTCCTATGGTTGTAACCGATTCCATTTCGTTCCAGATTGACTCGCGAGAATTCTCAGAGGAATTTATAGCATTTCCTAACAGATATAAAACCCGCTTATTGACAAAGAATTCCACAGTACGAAATTGTGACTGATTCAAGCAGTTTGGAGGATGGAACAACTGTATATCGTGTTCGGTGGTTGGGTCTGTGATTCAGACAAACAAAGTAGCCATCAATAAGCCAGTTCAGTACTGACAATAGAACTTTGTGCGTGAGATCTAGAAGCACACAAATTTACTGAATCATAACTAATCTCTGCTCAAATTGTTGTATGGCAGATTAAGGTTTTTTGTCGAGATTTTGAAACTTTCAGCAGCCTCGGTGGGATTCGAACCCACACATGGACGCCGCTTACACTGCTGTACAGCGCTCGCTCTACCAGCCAAGCTATGAAGCCACGCCGATAGCACTGATCTTTTCACATTCAAATTACGCATCCATAGTTGAAATTATCATTATCAGTAAAAATGCAGAACTCCGTGAACTTCAGAAATGCATTATTTGTACATCATGGGTGACCATGGGTAGGTAGAATGTTTCGAAGGATACAATACATTGCAGTGAAACAGAAGCTAACCAACTTCTGTGTCGAAATCTTGTGCTTTGTTTAAGCAAACAATTCAATGCAGTACGAGTGAATTCTCATTGTCTGTCGAACGCGTCATGATATACGCGCGTGCACAAACAGTATTCCCAGTTACCCTATTATTTGGATCTTAACCCTTTTAGTTTATGATGCAACTCATTCCAATTGGTATGTGCCTGTGGGTTTTGTTTTATTATCAATATGTTACATGCACTGAACCTTACACCGCCATAAGACATATCACAGACTCAGTCATGCAAACCGAAATTTAATGTCAATTAAAAGTTAAGAATATCTTAAAAACAATTTACATCTATCTCATACATTTTGGGAATAGAAGTGATTTATTTATCCCGCAAACTTCATCTCCTTTATAGTCCTCAGTCAACTATACACTAGAAATGCTCTAAAATTGAAGTTCGCTAGCCTTGTCGAGCAAAAGTAATACACAGTCCTTCCTGGGTTGCGAACTTCGTATCAGTCTCAAGGAACCCGTTTGTACGACCCAGATAACACAGGGTCTGACCAAAATTGTTTCTTCACATGTCATTTCTATTTCCAGCCAGTAATTTGGGTCTAACAGGAACACAAGGATACGCAGTTGATTAGCTTGTTAACTGCATTCCAAAGCCTCGCCCTAAATCAGAAATTCTCTGCTGGTTCGTCACAGAGGTAACACATGCCTTTCATACGAAGGGTTATGTTGTTCAAATCCCGAACGGGACAGCCCTAATGATGAACGCTAAGCAGGGCGAAACTCAATTTTAGTGCTTTCCAAGCGCATGGTTGACTGGTTGAACTAAGGATTGTTTGAGAAGATGAAGTATGTAGGATGGTCAGTCCACATCAGAGTAACTTATCCCACCACACCACTCAAAGGTATTTTTGAGCTGAATGCCAATTCTTAGCATTTTTTCTAAGGCCTTTTAGGACGAGATATACGTTGACTGTATTTCACAACACATAAACTTAATTCAAATCTCAACCCGTTCTGTATAATACTAACGCTAGTCACCTGGAATAATGCATACTGATTTTCGTCACCACCTTAAACAGTGTAAGTCAAATATGGAATTAATATAAATCATTATTTTTCTGCAATTTATATGCAACTTGCCTTTTTTGACCCTGTTACTCTGGGCTGTAATNACCAACGTTTTAATCAGCCGAACAAACATTCATAATGTGTTGATTTTGTTTTGAATCAGAACGGTATATCAGAAAATGAACTTCTTATTTTCAGTACTCGTAACTATAACAATGGTTATATAAAATCATTGAAGACATACAGAATTTTGAAGATGTAGAGAAGATTACAGTTAGAGCTCACCGCCAATGAGAACCATTAAAGAGGCAATCAGAACACTGATCAGCGAGAAGGCGAAGCGCATTCTGAGCGAACCTTTTTTTGAAAGTGAGGATTTACGGAATCAGTCCCATTTATAAGCAGTAGACAATCGATAATTTGAAACAAAGGTAGACGAAACGGATCGGTACGGATACCTTTTTCTTTGTTGAGTAAAATTCACTAATCAAAAGATAGGCAAGCACCGGATAGCTCAGAGTAAAGTGCAAACGTTCAACATCATTTGGAACCTTTTAGCGGGTATGTTTGTGCTTATATGTCTGTCTGACTATCTATGTGATCGTGTCGTGACCATGTAGCACAGATGTTGTTTTCTTTTGAAGAATGAGATTTTCTACTCATGTTTTTTTTGATTGGCATAGCCGTTATAATTTTTTACGTAAGTACTTAGGTAAACATGTCGAGTAAACCCATAATTTGGTTTGGCATGAAAGTCAGCTGAACAAAACCTCGTGGCGAAATTGTTTTCCAGACAGACATAGTGATCTGGAAGCGTGGACGGGCAGTTCACTAGGTTAATTACTTTGTTCACAAACTACTCACAGCTATTCCAGAAAACAAGCACAATGATTTCAGTAGATCATATTGATTAAATTTATTGATAGCGAAAATAGATCCGTAACGTAGCTTTTTTAGCCATGCCTGACTATGAGATTTTATTTATTGCAACGTGTGTTGGCGTCTGGCCTTTCCGAACTTAGAACGCAAATCACGGTATCTCGTGATCCGTTTCTAGAATGTTTTAACTTACAAAAGCGATTGAAAGCACTTTTTCCCCCAATCAAATTTGAATTCAGAAGCCGAAAATGCGGTATTTACACAATTTGTTAGCATCTGGTTTACTACAGTTTTGAATAATAAAAATATTTTTGGTCAGAAAATGCACAGTCATAAGCCGCGAACAACATTGTCATCAACATCCGTCACTCAAGCGATATTTTATAAATGCAACGCCAGAGTGATGACACATTCACTCCGTTTTCCTAATGGCTAATATACTTCGCCTCATTTGAGAAGCCCAGTGTTGTTAGTGTTATACAGTGACTCTCTCGACCAGAGTCGATGCTTCGTATGGATTATGTGTTGTGTGATGGATGAGCTGAGTTTCGTACGTGCGCAACCGGTGATGTCCCATATTCTCAATCATTTTCCTCTGAAGTCAAATCGGCATGTGATTCGTTGCCTGAATGATGAGGAATGCTGATCGCAAATGCTCTCGTTTTGAAATCTAGGATTATCTGATCTTGTAATAATAACCACGGTATGCTCGTGTACAGCGAAATGGTTCATCATAAATTGTGCAAACTGGTGTCTCTGGATTCACCGACGAAATCCATGTTTGTGTACAGCATCGCCCCGGTGCACATAAACGTGATGGAACCCGATAATTACAAGATATTTACAAGAAGTTTTGATACTGATCCAAGATAACAGTAACGCTAACGATAATTTGAACTCCAAGCGCTTTATTTGTTCACTGTGGGAGGTGGACCTTGGGTTTTTCATTCGAACAGGGCAGGACTTCCTCATAATTGTAAAGGTTACCTTGCTGCTTGTATTTGACAAATAGAGTAAACCCATAAAACAATTCTCACTTAAAAATGGTGAGGTAGGCACACTATCGCTTTCCAGTTTTATTCAAAACAAACTTGATAACTGAAGGAGTAGACGGTGGTGTTTTCTGGTTTACTTCATGTTCTGAGAAACCAAGAGGCTTACTAAGTTGAATACAACCCTGTTTGTTTGATTTGCAAAGTGTGCAACGAAGAAAGAACATATTTGAAGGGGTATTACTACTTATAAGTTTGAATGCTTCCATTTTGATGAAACAGTTATAATGCAAAATCACAAATAAACCACATTGTCCCGCACGTGCTTCCCTCCGAACCAATTGTACTTCCAGTGTTTGTGAAGAAATCTGCATTCCATTAAAACGATTTGGCCACTATGCTCGCATTTCAATCCCCTGTTTTTATTTTCCAAACTGCTATCAACAACGTAGTTGCAGATCCAGGTACTGGTAGGGATATCGTCGATCTCACATGTATGGATTGATATTTCAAACGACGCTCATAAAGCCACAAGATAACAGTTAAGATCGCAGCATTTTCTTTCTGATCGATCACTTTCAGAATAAATCCCTTTTACCCACAGTAAACTAAACATCATAGATCAGTAAATTTCTTTGTACAACTGTTGTTTTCTAACCCGTAATACCGCGACATGCTAAAAATAATGAAATAGGTGACCGTGTACCCAATAAAAAGGCAAGTCTCGGTGTCTGCATGTCAAAAAAACTGGAGCGTTACGCTTACTGCAGACTAGTACCTTCTGTTTTACTCCACGTAGTATTAACCACGGAAGGTATTTTGGTTCTCTTCCATGCGACAAGCTCTGTTCATAATGGGCATGAATTCAATTATTTTTTCATCGCCGCTGGTGACATGGTGTAGTGCAGATTTAGGCTTTTCTTGCTTAAACGATGGAATGATTAGCTGGGTGATAACATCGCGCACTGTCCCTCTCTCTCTTTATATATATGTACATATCTATATATATATATATACATATATATATATATATATATGTATATCGGGCAGTTTTGATGTTCCTGCTGCCTCTTAACAATCAAATGGGCTAGTCCAAGCTTACTATCGTAAAATTGATTCAGCCATTAACACAAGGTGATGACCGTCGACCGTGTAGCTCAGGGTTAAGTGTTTCAAGTTTCAACCCGAAAGTTCGCGACTCGAGTCCTGAAAGGGACACAAAACGTACGCACTGCTAACGAGTCCGAAACAGGACGAAACAGCTGTCCAGTGCTCTTAGTCGGTTATCACAAACATTTCAATCATATGTATTTATACACCCAATGGATTCGCATATGTATATATACATGCAGTTATATATATAGGCTAAGTAATTGGATAATGCCTAATTAGTTTTTTTAAACCAAAAGCTATCAAAAGGGTGCTGACGTCTTTTTATTAAGCTGCCTACTTTAGCTCAATTTTGAACTAACTGTTTGCAATTACAAGAAATATACTGAAATACAGCAATGATCGAAAGGTGTTCATTGGGGCTAAGTAGTTTTCTATTTAGGTATCCAATATTCGTTTGTTTCGTTGTCTCCTATATTCATTTTTTTGTTGTCCCTTCTTGCGATTTGCAACTCTTCCCTAAAGAGTTTAATTGTTACACATCGAAACACACACATCGAACAAAAAGCGTTGGAAGTATTTTTACAATGAAATCGCTTGCAATTTCTCTAAGCTAATCAAGCTCTAATCTGAGGAACCTTCAATGATAGGATTCTCAAGCAGGTAAGGTAATAGGTCCGATGAGGGAGTAAAACAGACTCTTGAGATATTGATTTCTGCCGTGTATCAAAGATGCGAATTCGGAATCTGATAATGAAAAACTGCATGATTTCGCAGGGGTTTATTGTCATGGTACCTCTTTCCTATACCCGGGCAACGAGAAAACCGGCCAATACTTGTTAGTAATAAACGCCACAGTTATTAACTCACTGGTCAATTTGATCCCCACCAACCGTCATCTATGTGCCCTGTAGCTTCAAATGCATATGTGTGTCCGAGAGGGAATCAACACCAGACGTTTTGTCGAATCATATTATCCTTTGCGCTGATCAACTGCAGTCCCGGTGCGCAGAGGAGGAGTTACAACACAAACTCACAGAATCTCAAATACAAGGAGAACTGGAGAATTGGATTTGTTTTGATGAAGAATCCGTCGTGTAAATGAGGTGATCCCCAGTTGGGTCGAAACAGCTGTCCGGTGCTTCCAGTTTTGTGACTTACGCCTCATTTACATGACGAATTCATCATCAAAATCTCCAACACAATTGTGCTCCTAAGTTCTTTGTCTTACAAGTTGGAAATTTGTACGTATCGGCAGCTTAAATGGGAATCCTTTGATTCTATCATGACGGAGAACAGGAAACAGCAATCGACTTCTTCGGCTGTTTGCACACCTTGTGTTCCCAGTCGGATACCAGCATTCAACAGAGCTCTCAACGTGACACTCAAATTCTAAGGGTTTGTACTGACCACAGTAAGCTGGCGTTCATGTGGCTTGGTACAGACATGCTTATCCTATTGGAACATATACGTTAAGTCTAATTACACATTAGTTTTTATACTGAATAATCGCTGAAAATTCTCGTAAACTCGATTAGCCCATCATCGCATATCTATTCCAGCCGTTTGTATTTGGCATGAGGTATAGCTCAGGCATGATCTAAGAGCTGTGCACTATAGGTGTTGAACTGAAAATACCTGCAACATAAGGAAACAGTGCTATACGCAACACCTGGAGAAGTGCAAACACAAGTTGGTGAAATAATGTGCGATAAAACTGTCCAAACTACTCAAAAAGGAACAACGGTTTGATCGCTGATTAAATTACTGCAGTATGTCACTAGTCAGGGTACTTTATCTGTGGAAGCAGAAGCTCCGTAAGGGGCATTATGTGATCCTCCGACGGGAGTAGAAGTTCGGTCTTGTATTGCATGTCTTAAAAAGGGAAAATCATTTAGACCTGACAGAATTACTGCACTGTTTTTTAGATAGGGATGATAACTTTGTGCGCTCAGTCACCGACTGACTGACTGAACATACTCTGGTCGCAGAAACGCGTTTCATCATATTGAAAAGAAACAATGATCCTTTCGAATTTCCAGATGGGATTACGCAACGAATGCGCAAACCATCACAATGGTAACCAGATGAATATGTTTAATTTTCTTCCTTGAATTTTAATGCACGGTGATGGAGAGTTCCTCAGAAAGCGTTAGCTCTCTCTAGTAGGTAATGCTGCGGTCTCGGAAGTACAACTTTCAACAATGCATTAAAGGAATGCATTTCATGGATGCGTACTTACATTTTCGTTGTATTTTACAGTTATTCTTTTTGACTTTAACCGGGAAGGAATTAATGGAGGTGTGCAAAAATCGCAGAGTTGCAAGATCGCCTTTTTCGCATTGAAAATCATCCTCATTGATTTCTATCAGAGCATGACGCCTATAGCAACAGTCTAATATACATATATCTAATATATCTAATATATCACTTAATGAAACTAAAATAGATTGGGTTGGTTTGCACGGCGGTATGGTACATCTGCGGGTTGATTAAAATGTATAGCAAACGGTTCTCTCATTGTTTCATCAGTTTCGGAAAAACATGCTTTTATATTGGGTCAAACGTCAAACACCGTCTGAAAGAATGACTAGGGTCAATTTTTGAGTTTAAGACTCTGATCAGTAGCACTTGAAAGACTCCAAGTAGCTTCCTTTACCACTCAATATAGCACATCTCATATATCAAACATCCACGCAAAGGAATACAAGGAAACGTTATGAATTGCAGGATGTCTGTGTTTTGCGGAAATGATTACAAGCAACTGAGTACTGTAACATATTCTGAATTTGATTCAACGTGACTGTAATCTTGACGGGAACAGGAAAGTGTAGAGCGGAGACAAGAAAAATTTCTAGTATATGAATAATGCTGGTCATTGGGCTGGTTTGAAGAACCAACACCGCCGTTGTGTGAACAGGCAAATCCACCGGATGCTTGCTTGGAACAATGCCATCGTTGCTCATCAATAGGATCCTGTTTCGCCGTGGCTTTAGCCAAATGATTAGATGTTGACACGTTCAAGGAGTCGTAATGTATTGGATTTGAACTTTGTTCATNTTTCACCATATGCCTCCTTAATTAAACGGCGATTTTCACATTATTACCTTAGTATTAGTAGTAGTAGTACCAGACCAATGTGGATCATCAAGTATAAATGCCGATTAGATAGAGACCCTTAGTTGGTTTACTGCTCAACTACCACCGCATGTATTAGTCGTAGTTACCGTGAGTGTTTAGCAGTGGGGATATTCCGAATGGATTTCCGGCGGTTGATAGGGTGAAAATTTGCAAACGAACATCTCAAGTGATAATACGGTTCACTCGTATTCGGTAACAGCTGCTGTTTGTTCTGTAATAGACGGAAATTTAGATGAAATGTTCAGAAGTAATGCTCCAACATGTTATCTCCTATTCGTGTGTTCGCTATTGTTCAAGTTCCGCACCGAGGCTCTCTTTACAATTTGTTATTATAAAAGCGCATGCATAGGTGTTTGCCTTCGATAGCTACCTACATTCAATATCTCAAAAGAGGTCAGATTTGAAACACAGAAGAATCGGTCGGGCTAATTGCGACTCAAGGTTCATAAGATAATTAAGTGATACGCGATTCAGAGCTTCCATTTCATCATGACGCCCTGCAACAAAAAATCTGCTTTCTGTGGTTTCTTTTTGTCACACAGTATTATCCGAGTCTTATAATCCTCGCAAACGAGAAAGTTTCAAATTTTGAGGAATGCTTAAAGTTTTAGAGCTATCTGAATAAGCATAGACCACCTACACGGTGGTCGTCTTGGATAAAGTTGAATAATTTCAGACGGATCCAGATTAGCTAAGATTGTTGACAATTCTGACTGGGTACATTGTCATGAAAAGTGTATCTGTGTTGCCACTATACACGCGTATATCTAAATTATTTGTTCACCGACAGACAAAAGACCTTGTCCGTATCTTACGATTCACACAACAAGAAGTGATTCAGTTATGGTTACACAATTTCGAATGCCATACTTCTTGGCCCGGTTCAAAATCTCGCCCTTTGAACTCCCATTAGACCTCTTTTTAAACGAATTCAAGGTTTTGAAAACTTTCGCATACGAGGGATTTTGTTGACCATCTATCTGTTCAACTAACTACTAGTTCGAATGGAATATACCATTGGCAAATGTTTTGAAACATCAGTTTTCTAGTTATCGCATACCTTACTCTGTATTTTCCTTTCACAGCAATGGATGCCTGAATAGTCTAAATGATTTTGCCATTGGCAGCTCTCGGATTTCTGGGTATATAAATGATCAATTCACACGGGGGACACATAAATCGAATGAATCTTGGGACTAGCAGTAGAATTTATCATGTTGGTATCTTTTTCAGTGAATTTCCGAAACTCCAGTGGAAGATATTTGAGCACAAAACAGTTCCACGAGAAGCTCGCCAAACCCTAAGAACCTCTATAGAAGATGGAAACAAAACCCAAACTATCAGCAACTCCCGAATAGTATATTTTATTAAAAATATATAACGTAATCTTATACAAATTTACGAAGAAGAAATATGGCTATTTGGTTTAATTAGTGAACCAGTTTTGGCAATCAAAACGATCAAACTGAGCTCAATAAAACCTCCAAAATGAAACGCTGTGAAGAAGGGGTCAACATCCTGATTCAATCATTGATGTCTTAGATACGGTGTTTGAGTACTTTTACCAATGAACCAGAATATACTAATGGGTTGAAAGATATTTCTACAACTGTTCCTAGCAGTCAATAAAGAAAAGAGAATGGATGAACAGATGATGCCGGCATTTTTTTGGTGTGATTATCTGCAGATCAACTTTTTATTCACAAACCGATTTACACAAGGCTTAATGAAAATTAGTTAATAGATATACAGACTAAGTAGTTCCATTGAAATCCGATCAGGTTCGAAAAACGAGTGAAAATTAAGGGTCACATCGATTATCAATTTACCTCAGAGAGTTCACGGGGGTAGAAGCATGTGTCGTTTACATATCACAGAAAACTTATTGCAGAAGTTGACAGCAACTACAATGGACTGGCCATGCGCAAAACATGGGCAACGTTCTGTCACCACAGACAGCATTACGCAGATCAGTTGCATAAAAGTGTTCCTTGGCAAACCTTGTATATTCAAATTGCGCAACAATGATAATAGGTCAGCTTAGAAAACACTATTAGATTGAAAAAAATGTTCCAGATCGACATTAAAACGTTTGTACAACACTGATGAGAATTGACATGGGCGAACAGAGGCACACGCAGAAAACCTGACACCTAAGCAGAGAGAAGTAATCTTTTCCAAATTTCAGTTAAGTGGAATATGTAGTGGTATACCTAATCTCTTCTAACCCACAAAGATTTCTATTCCTACTTGATAGTGTGATGAGATGCCATTTAAGTAGGTCAATTTCTAAAAGAAATAAGGAATCAAATTTTGGAAGAAAATATACGAAATCAAAAGGCTGAAACTCAGTACTTCTTCCCAGGTTGTCAAGTTTCACTGTCATTAGTTAATAATAGCAAATACGTCCAGGCCAGTTAAAGCCTAAGCACAATAATTGGTATATCCAGTAGATGAGAACAACAAGTTTACTAATTTTCACCAATTATGTCTACACTCTTAAGTAGTCAAATTCACAAACTTTGCTTGCGGTGTGTTGGCGTGATACCCGGATCCTATAATCATTGGTCAATGAAAACTAGAACGAAGTAATTTAACATATAGATGAAGTTTACAGCTATCAACAAGGCGCAAAGCGGTCTCGAAAATATATGTTTCTCTTTTCCCAACTTTCTACAAGTTCCGACTTTCAGGGCCTTCAATTGTTAGTCCAATGCGATTGAATTGGTGAATGTCCTATATCATCGCATCTTTTATTTGTTTCCAGTTATGTATTGCGAACTACACATGTGGATGTCAGTTTTTCAAGAGCTGCATTTCACGAAAGCCCGTAACTCTTGTTATGGTTGTGTATAGTGTCGCTAAAAAAATACTTTCCGATTGTTTTCGCCAATTGTCATGAAATCATCCGCGTTCCAACAAACGAACTGAACTCAAATTATCTGTCCAGCTCTCCTACTACAGTCTGAGAGTATGAATTAAAATCCAATTAAAACAGATGTACAATGGGTTGCTTCCGTACTCAGTGTCTTTATCAATTACTTGGGTAGATGACCTCTACCGAACTTCAATCTATTTCTGTGCATTCTAGACGGTTCACCAACCTTCGCACCTCCAAAAACGAAATTCATCCGTTATTTTCTCTCCCTGTTTTGCATCGATCTAGGACGAATTTCGTACTCACACTCACCGAAAGGGGATAGGTTTAAACATGTAGTGAACCCCTATTACTTAACTGAAGTCCTCTTCAGCATTACATTCTATCTCATTGCGGTCTCATCAAGTAAATAGGAATCCCCTCTAATGATCACGTCGAATATTCGAAATAGACTAATTGAGATCCTATTTAAACAGTTTTATTAGTTTTGTCAGAGGTTGAGATACCAACACCATGTATTTCCACATCAGTATTTTTTTCTGAGGGAATCAGTCCACGTTTTGGATGGACAAATGTGTGTCACGTTATGTGTTCGTCAATATATGCATCAAGTTAAAGAAAAAATTTCATTTCGCCAATTACCATATTTCTATTTTTATTTGTTGACTACTAATGAGTAGGGTGAATTGGTCCAAGCAATTCGTTTGGCGACTCAAATAATATAAAAATGCGAACATCATAAACAGTGACGTTAAGTGGAACGGTCCTTGTGGCTGGTTTTCCTGAGGCTTAAAATCTAGTTTACTGTGTCGGTTAGATTTCAATTTTGGATGTGCAATTACTTTTGAAGTTCAGATAATGTCATACATTCCAAACGAGAAGCACATTGTATCATTATGACTCGTTTTCATGGTGTATTGTGTTTTCCCTTGTAAGCAGCAGTCCGATCTTTGTCTTACGTTTCTTATCCCACCGGATACCAAAATCAACTTCACTGCAATATGGAGGTATGCAGGTGAGATCCGATGGATTGGGCTGCGGCTAATCAAATATGATGAACTAGCTAAACTCACGTGTTACCGAGACTCCAATAGTGTTATGTTTTCCAATGATGTTCGATTTTTATCGCGGTTGTAAAAAGAGCAATTATGCGACCTTTTCTCACTTTTTCTCTAATTATTCAGTATTTCACCTGACACTAAACACTTGCGATGGTACTTCCCAACTATTTATATATATTGGTACAGGCGATGTGGGTAAATTCTTCAGAAAAGATTTTGAGTGTTGCACTTTGACTAATTTCTCTTGAAGTAGCCTGAATTAAAATAACAGTACTCAATAACAGCGCTACACTGTTTTCGAATTGCAGGTGACAGAATTTTAACGTTGAATGCCTTCCTACTCGAAAAATGCTGACTATCGTATTGGTTTTCTATGCTTTTAGATGTATGTTTCCCTTTTGGTTTTACTGAATCACAACGTTACACTTCATTGTGCATCGCCACCAACGTGAATGGATTGATTTCCACTTTTATGTATCACAGCTAATTGAAAACTCTAAGTCATAAGTCTTTTCATCTCACGGAGTGGCATGAAAAGTCTTAACACTTGTTTGTTCCAGTAGTTGTACCCAATACCACAAAACCCGGATTTGATCACCTCATCTATACAAATAGATCAAGAGATCTCGTTCATTAATCAATTGGATCCAGAAAGAGCCCATGATGCATTCTCAGTTACACTGTTGCATAAACCACCAGTAATAAAGAATTACAGTTTATAGGTGTAAATTTTTTGGCAGCTTCTACCAGGCCCTGTTGCACAAGAGCATGTGTACACAGCCTTCGTCCGATTGGTGCACGCGTGTGTGCATCTGCGCGTTGAACGCCAGGCAGATAGCATTCAGATATTTTTCGTAGAACGAGATTAACACAGTCAATTAACTCTGCTCAGGGATGACTGTGACAAAACAACAAACACTGTTTCCTTGGAGGCGGGTTCAAAATACATAACAGCCCAGTCTGTAATCGACTGTCGCATTATCGCCCTGAGTGAAAAACGAAATCACCTTTGTGATCTGCGGTACTATGCCGTTGACCCTCCTCAAGTACGATCACCCACTACCAGAAAGTTTGTTTGATTGATAGCGTAAATAAGCTGGCAACTTTGTTGGTTTGTTAGACTAAAGCACAAATGAGTGAAGGGCAACGCTTGGTATGATTGGAGTGCGAAAATTGAGCTTCACAATCCGCAACGAATGCAATGGGCAGGCCCTTACACACACAGCACGTCTGTCCTATGCTCCATCTTCCTATTTTGTCCTTGTGTAGTTGATCCCGTTCATCCATACCTGTCTGTTCTCCACACCGTCTGCACATACGAATACACCATTAGTATTTTTGCTCCGCCACGCTGCTCTATCTTGGTCTCACCGGTTTCCTCGATCCGTGCCCACGATCGACTGAACGTGGCACATGTGTAAACACACAGACTTACCTCACTGTCATATCACGGCGGTCCCTAATGTCTAACATTCACACCGACTGTATTTCGATTGGTTCCCTCCAGGTTACTTCTAAGCATTGACTACCACACATGCATGTGAGGTTGTTTGACCTTGTTTTTTGTATTCGTCCCATGGTGATCGCGCTGCGCACCTGCTTGCACGCAGTTCTGAGTTGTATTACTGGTTTCACAGATTCCGGCGTTTGTTAAACCGGATAGTGCAACATATTTTGCATATTTTGCACTATTGTAATCCATATTTCAGTACCTTCTTTATAGACGAAGCTTATTTGTTGAAAGATACGGTCTTCCGGGGTTTGCACGTCACTCTACGTGGGTCACGGTGAAGTCCAATATATCAAACTGAATTATTTGTGGCAAATTGAATAATACTGGCATCCGTTTACTAGCCAGTTCATATTTTCGAAACATCGTCATATTCCCGATATGATTTGCTGCATACCTACATTTTTTTTCAACCTTCGTCGTCAGCTTTGGCTTAGTTACGTCGGATCACTCTGTGTCAAAATCCCCTACCATTGTTAGCAGAAACAAACTATCGCCTTTTTTCGAAGTCGCGATCACATGCCTCAAATCAGACAGCAATAGCCAGAAAATCTAACGAGGCTGAGGGAAATGATTAGTCACTCTAACCGTTCCTTTTTCTTTGATCACTTAACCAATTATCTTGACATTCGTAACGATGTTTGTCACGCTTCTGAAACAATACACCTTTCCGATCGATTCTTCTCCCCACACCTCAAACAACTCCATCGTAGACAGGGGGCTGCATTCAGAAAGCATGAGTCCAATGTACCGGATTGACGTCCAGTGATGGCGTGGTGCGCAGTAAACGAACCCCCAAGTTCAGGCAAATAGAACACCAGTTCGATATTCTGCCTGTACTATATAAGGCTAAACAGGCAATATGTACAACATACCTCAAGTTTTGAGCAATCCGGCTAAAATACCAGGCAGGGTAAACCAAAATAATACGGGATACCGCGTCAGGTTACTCGCTAGGCGATGTCAGATAATAGATTAATGAGCACCAACGGAAACGGAGTATTTAAAGCAGGCACACCGACCAATCAGAGCCATTCAGTCAAGGGGGGTATTGCATTGGTAATACGGATAGGGATTCGGCAATAGACATAGGTAAATAAGGGCGAACATTTCCAAGCGATGTCGATAAAACAGGATTTCACAGACAAGCGGAGAAGTCGGTACGGTGCAAATAGCCATAAATTTGATGCGGAAGGAGTAATGTTTATGTGTATAGTAAAAGGGGGAAACGGGTCACAAGAGCCGACGTGGAACAGATTTCCTCGTACCAATGTGTCAGGAAATGCACAATGCTGTGATGACCAAACATGTCCTCTAGGTNGGGGGGCATGGGTTATATCATATCATATCGAGATGTATACGAATAAAGTCACAAGTGCTGACATTAACGTATTCATTGAAGCATCTCAAGTGGGTTGAGGTCAAGTGGTTTGCTAAAGAGTGAATATGCAATGGTCTGGGGGTGATGATCAATGTTTATCTAAACAGTAGATACATCTGTTACAACGCGAGT
>UZAN01039473.1:68058-83622 GCA_900618425.1 Echinostoma caproni
AATCCATTGATCGAACTGAGAGTTGTTTCTAGGGACGCGAATTTTAAAACCCCTGATCTTACTGGTAGCTGTTCAGACACGTAAGCTAATGTAGGTATTGACCTCAAAACAGCCACTGTGTGTTCAGCTTCCTCCCTTAATTCTGGCCATTGTCGCTTGAATTTCGGAGCATCTGGAGACAACAATTAGCTGCCTAATGTGTTCGCACGTCAAATACTTTGACAGCCATTTCACTCAGCAACTAAATCCCAGGAAAAATATTGCAAATATACATCATTCAAGATAAGTGTTGTGTAGGATAGTTCATCAAATGTTGGCGAATCTCTAGTGAACAAACTGAAACTAAATGTCATCGCGTAACCTTTCGTCTTAATCATGAAAAACAGTTATGAAGACCTAAACAATCCTTCTTAGTTCTAGGAGTTTATCCTTGTAGGTGTTATCAACACAGATCGCTACAATGTTCGTGTCATCGATGAACCTCCTTTCAATGAATACCGCTGATATTCTATTATGTACCTCTAGGACAATAATATTTATGTTTGGGACTGATCAATGATGGATGAGTAAACATACAAACTATGAGATTAAACAGCAATGACTATGGTTTCTTATTTCAAATAACGCTATTGATCTTTTCTATTATCGTCTAGTCAATGCTTACTTCGACGCTGGTGAGTTTCGATATCAATCACGTCTTGACCGTGCCATTGCATATGATGAACTTTAAGTTTGGAATCAATGAAAATATTGAATGTGGCATGGCAACGGTGGATGGTTCAACTGACTACCACCTGTGAAACGTGCTTGGATACGTCAAATCGTCTTTATCGCAGCCAAATAAAATTACAGCGATACAGTAAAACCGGTACAAGTGTTCTGCATACTTCTAATAGAAGTTTAAATTTGGCTGGAAAACGGTGGTTAGAGATAAATTCAATACCTTGAATGCTAAGCTGAGACAAGTAGAGCCAGTTTTTAATTTCAGTATATCATTAGGTTTCATGATCAGATAGATACACCAATACAATACAATGTAATACAATCTGTCGATGAGTGAATCACCCTAATTTAGGCTTGAATGAATGATTTGCCAAAAATTTCAATAAATCTTCCGAGTGGTTGTGGTTTCGAGTTCCACCTTCCCTTCTGGACTAATGCTAATTCCTCCCACAGCCTCTAAGTGACCGCTTCGTTCTGTCCTGTAAAGCAGACTATTAAACTGAATTAGCATGACGTGCAAGATTGATGAAATTATTACTATTGTTATTATTGTTAATATTGTTGTTACTTCGAATGCGTTTTTACTTGAAAATCCCACACAACATGTGGAAAAGGTATAAAAGCAAGAGAAACAGGAAAATATCAGAGAAAGCCAAGAAAGCGAACATTTTGGTGGGTCAGAAAACCCTAGTCAATATCGAAAACTAACAAAAGTTACAATGTTTGGCTAATTTCGTAAATCTGGTTGTTTCTACTTTGATCTGCAGTGACTGATGACCGGCCATATTGTGAGTTCAATTAAGACGAAAGTGTTAAAAAAGCTCGTAAAAGTTGGTCCAAGTGGCTATGAACTTCTTAGATCGTTAAGGTTCATTACCCTTAGATAATCAAAGCCTCGGGATATGTTTTATTACTAACTGGTTAACCGCGCAGAAATGTATCTTATGTATATGTGTAAAAAAGTATCATGTTACCATTTCATCAAATTTATCTAGAGCTTAAAAAATAAAAGTCTGAGATGTAATATGAGTTAAATCATCTTCTGAGAAAATCATTTTTATATTCCAGGTTATTACCATGTCAGCCTAAATCTCTTGGTTACTGTGTGGAACATTCTTTGAATATTTATGCAATTAATGCATGTTAAAAATAACGGTTCCAGAGGATTCTTTCAGTGAAAAGAAGTTAAAATAAAATGGTTTGCAAATTGCACATCTCTCGATTGAATCAATGTTAGGAAACGTTCAGGAATGTGCAATATCGCAGTCGAATATATCCAACAATCGGGTAAACGTGCGTCTATAATTTTTCCTTCATAAAATGAATGTTGTCACATGTTAGTAAATGTAAAGAACGAGCACACCAGTGTTTAATCTGATCAGTGAATGTATGAATCAACCACCACCACCACCACCAACACCATCACCACCATGAACAACAAAAACCAGAAAAACGTCAACAACTGACACTGACTGTGTCATTTTCCTGTGGAGAATGGATAAAATAGAGGTTCGGGATGGTTGTGTAGTGGTTGCCATTGAGCGACCTGTTCTTGCGTGTCGAATAGGCTTGGGAATTATTTCTCGAATTCTTGTGTACGACATGGCGAACAGGAAGAAATAAGCCAGCAAAACCTCTTTTTTGTATATATGGACTCGTGTTGGCTTCTGAGGCACTGATAAAAGAAGCTTGAATGCCTTCGATAGAAAACCCTGAGAGATTAGGCTCACAGAACCGGGCACATGTTTCGAAATATTCACCGTTTTCTAGTACGTGCACACTCTCAGTAAACTAAAATGACAGGAAACTAGACAGTCATTCAATGAATAGGAAAACCTATGAATGTTTGTTCAACATTTCATCTTCAGATTTACGTGTTTTGCCGCACATCATTAAATAATCTTCGGTGCTTTGTTTGACACCGGATATAAAACCCTCACAGTATATGCTACATAAGCTCCTGTGTGAAAATACGAATGTATTCCGTAGTTAAGAACAATATATTTAAAATAGAAACAACCAAACGCATTTTAGTGCTTCCCAAACTAATATATCTTTTAATTCATTTCATGTTTGCTTTCATTTAAACAGATATGGAACAAAAGGAAGTACTAGACTTGGTGCCTTCTGGTGAGTTGTTTACACAGTTTTATGAAAAAAGGAATGCGATTGAGCGGTTGGAAAAAATGAATCTCGCTTTGCATTTGTAACTTCTTTTTGAATAAGACACAATGTTTACATTATTAACCGCTTCTTCTCGATCACAGAAACGAAGGAAGCTGTTATTCAAGGTAAGTTTTCTTGTTTAACAAACGCTTTCAACATATCTTGCAATACAATTATTCTGTCCAATGAGAAAAATTTCATGAAGGTAAGAAGAAGCATCCTGATCACAGGATGTGTTGAACTCAACCAAACATGATCCGAATATATGTACACAGCTGATGAGGTTACGACGAAATCGTTGAATTCAACACATCCTGTGGTCATAATGCTTCTCCTTGTTCTCATTAAAGTGTTAAAGGGAACTGTTTGCTATCAGAATACGTTGTTTTACTACTGTCATAAAAACCTTTTCTCTGGAAGCTACCCGATCTTAGTACACTTATACACCGTCTCGTACAAAGTCCACACAATTGCAGATAGCATCCGTTCCATGATTGTTTGTAAAACGGTAGGTTCCCTCGGTTGGTTTGGAAACGTTTGCACGCTCGGCGAACAGGCGAACAGGACACTGGAGCAACAACAACTGATTGTTGCTTCTTTTAGTAAAATTCGTTTTTACTGCATTCATTCTCGATTTTGCATGCGAGTAGTGGCGCTTCAGTTGTGAGATATCGAAGCCTCCGTAGATACAAACAATAATAAATAGTAATAAAATTAGAAACCGACGTGACGCAGATATTGTACTATGCGTTTTGCAATGCTCGTGCAGTCCTTTATTGTTCATCATTTGGGGCAATTGTTTTGGCATGGGGTGCATCAGTCTAACTAGTAAATTGCGATTGCCATTTTATCTTGTGGGTGAAGCACTATAAATAAATATTACTCTAGAGTGAGGTCACTGTCTTTAACTCAGGTAGAACTTTTCCGATTATATGAGAATCCTGGCTGCTGGGTGACAATTGAGTGAATTCGACTTTGCGATGTGTGGAATAGCACACAAGTGAGATTTAAATGATTGCTATCCCGAATCTCATGTGGAGTACGACAAAGAGCTCCATCTGCAGGAAGTATGGTTTTTTGGAGAGTCTTACAAGCATCGTGGTCACCAAAAGGGTGATTGGTCCATGCAATAAATGTCGCAAGGCACTGTGCAATCCAGCTTTCCAAGGGAACAATGAATCACATAAAATTTGATCAAATTCAATCAGCCATAGTGAGATTAAGAATGCGTCCGGGATGCAAGTGCTCTGAAGGTAAATCTTTATTGAATATTGTTGTTGTGCTTCACCCGGGTTTACTCAAAAAGAAAACTAACTAATATATAACCGTGGCTTTCTACATTGGTTCTGTTGCACAGTAGATTAGGACAGCTAAAATGCAGGTCCAAGATTCGTGCTCCACCACCCAACTTTGGTGGTAGGCAGCATTTTTGTTACCCGGTTCGATACCACGTCTAACCCAGCAGGGTTTTTTGTGATTCGCCTCACTAAGTCCAGGAGATCAGGTTGCCGGTTATCATTATTGAGCAGCAGGTCTTTGTGAAGATGGGGTTCGCCCCGTCTAGTGTTCATCACAAACCGATGTGAAATGCGAAAGGCAGAATAATTCCGATTTAATCCCTTCGGGGATCATGTTAAACAAAGATAAGACCTTAGAACACAGCTAGTCTCGCGGGGTCAACCTCGCTGCGTTGAGGATTGATAAGCTCCTTGTAGCTATCAACATTGGCCAGTCACTGCGTCAGATCAGAAATCCACTGAAATGACTTCGCATTCTTTACCACACTTAATTCTGTATCAACAGTACTGATGAATTATTTTACTTGTAAACAAATGAGAAACATGTTTTGCAACTGGCATGCCTGTGTTTTTCTTGGGGTATTTTAATCAGCCATGACGACCTTCGAAAGTAGTAAGTCATAATGTACATGCGCAAACATAATCAAAAGACGCTGAAACAAGTTGGAGCTATTTTGTGGCTAACGTTTGTGCATATTCTATTGTACAATATGAAAAACAGGTACCATAATCCTATCAGAGTTATTTTGGTGTGTTATGAAATCGTTAGTAGCACAACTGAACACCACACATCGAAGAGGACGTTCATAACTGGCACTGACTTAAGTAGAAATAAGCCAAATGATCGATAAACCTGGCTATGCCTTATTTAAAAAACACATAGATCACAATATGTGTACAGTGATACCCTCGTGGAACCTGAAGGTTTCTGTGCAAACATACGAGGTTGATGCAGTTCAATCAGTAGGTGCAGCCGTTACCATAGCTTACACAATAAGTTTACTTTGCGAATATTGACCCATTTGATTTCGTTCTTCAAGTTGCTGTGGAATTATTAAATATTGAATATTTTTTCCAGGAACTCATAGAATGCGGTTATTGGGTGAGTTCATTGTAAATAATGTTCGAGAATAAGAAAAGCATTTATCATAGAACGGCCAAAACTGTAATTCAATGATCTTGCCTGAGCCGCACAATACATATGGAATTGACCAAACCAGGTGACCCGATCCGTATGTGCTAGTTGTGTTTCAGTATTCTGTGATGAAAAAACCTGCAAATGAAGATGAATGCTAAGAACAAAGACCTGGTCCATAGAGCGATCTCACCTGTTCATACAATCGACCACACACTTAAGTGATAGCGTAGGAAAAGCAGAAAACACTGTTTCAATATCTGAAAGTACGTGCAGCATGCAGTGGATATATGGAGCGAGTTTGGCAACTTGAAATGGCTTTAGAATGCAGACAGCGCCCTAACCACCTGTTATCCTGTATTTTAAACGTATTATAAACATTAGAAGGCTTCGAGGCAAAAGATTCAATTAAAAAATACTTTATCGGCTTCATTGTGCTCGGGCGAGAATTTAAGTGGATGTGCAACCAGTCACAATATAATCAACATACTTACAAGTAACATAGTTCCGGGGAATGAACAGATTCAGTGTGTATATACAAATGACAACTCGGAAAATGATCCCAGTCGTTATTTATAGAACTCGGCGCTGTCACAATAAATGCAATCCGGATGATGAATGGTCGAAATTAAGAGAAACGTAGTTTATTACTTGCAAGTAGTTACTCAAATCCATAGTTTACTTGAAAAGAAATATAATAGAATTTATCCTAGCCCATTTGCGCACAGAGACGAGACGTATACTGCAAACAATTTTTTTTACTTTTTACTGCTTTAAATGGCCTGATTTCAGAAGTGGTTTATCATTCAACGACAAAATAATCTGCCGAATTTTCAATTTGCTGTTCAAGTGACCTGATGATCACGTACGATTCGCGTTTACTAAATATGTGTAGGAACTCCAGCACTCAGCATAACCTACGCGGTGACAACTAACTCTTTGGATAGCCACTTCCCAAACCCATCTGATATAGTATTCTTAATTCCACGTGTTTCGTTACCGAATTCATCTCTTCGCTCTGTCAAACTATTCGGAGAATCAGTGTATAGGGGTTGGTTCAAAATGGAGTGAATCACTATAGCATGACGCAATATGAAGTAACAGGACATATTAAAGGTTCTTATGTGAAAGCAATCCATTCTTGCTTTTCACAATCAGATTCACCCGCTCAGCCTAATCGGACTGAGTAGATTCGGTCAGCGAGAATTCGAGCTTTTTCAATAATCTTTGATTTCACGTGTGGTTTGGCAAACAGTAGTGCGTACTAGACATCCCAACCAAACAAGGTGTGGGTTCCGGTCACCTGTGTGTGTTTGATCTCTGACGATGCGAAAGGAACAAATCGGAGCGCTATTCTCCCCGTCACTTTGACGTTTTGTATGACACGAGTGAATCAAATCATACTTGTGACGGTATTTGGAATGTGAAGACATGTGCACAGCTGTTTTCACATACAATTTTCCTTTACCGATTTTGTCGGATTCCAAAACAGCATGACTACTCGAGTGGCTCACTTCGAAGATTCTGAGCTATCTCCGAATATAAGAACTTTAAATTGAAAAAAGCTGTAAGAACCATAACGGTTCTCTGAGCCAGTAATCATTCAACCAGGTAAAATCCAGCCGAAGGTAATGATTTATTTTTCGATTCAACGCTGGAAAATGAGAGCAACTAGTGCGTTCAGCGGACCCACGGTTACAATCCTATCCTTACACGGCCAGATTTACCACGAAGTCTGTTTTGCATTTTTATCTATTTCTGGTCTGCGGTGATGATGTCTCATAGGCTTGCTGAATTCTAAGAAACAAGCGGTCTTTTTCGGGTGATCAACCAAAACTCTTGAATTTCCGTGGATTTCTGTGTCTACAGAACTAAATCTCCCACTTACTATCATTTTCCCATTTCAGGTTCCAATCCCAAAACACGTGAACGTGAGTGCATTTCCAAACATTAGAATTGGTTACACATAAGCTGTTCGAGTTTCAGACCTATTATTCGTTCGACACGGTATTGCAAATCGAGTAGCGTGAAAGGAATGAAAATGGAAAGGTAATATGTGAAGGGCTTTCAGTGGTTGGAGCCGGGATAAGTCCGGTGCAATATTCTTTCGACGGATAGTCCCCATTAGTTTTGCCAAATAGGTTGTTCAACATCCGATGCTGTTTTGATTCAATCACGTTTACTTTTTCCGTGACTTGCATGATTCTCTTTCTCGTATACGAGCGAAACTCGAGTCTAGTACTTCCGAGTGTGTCTGACTGGATGAACTGATGGATGTGCATGAAGGTGAAGTCCGAATGATAGTCACTTCAAATCGATCAATATCAATCATCTCACAGTACCACTCACACCTATCTACCAGTTGAATACCAGTTCTCCTTTTCCGTGAGGAGGAAACATTTACAGTGCATTCAAAACTGATTCCAAGAACTGTCTAACCGAACTGCAATGCACCGTTAAAGCTCAGGACACATAGCGGTGAGAACGTCCTACTCATTGTAAAAATCACAATGAAAAATGTCAACTGCATTCTTGTAGTTTTAGAAACATTTTGTGATTCGGGAAACATATACATGATACTGCAAAATGTAGGCTAATTAAAAAGCGAACTGGAAGATGGCATGTGTTTTCCGGCAAGATTACTGTTTATTCCTAAACTGGACTCTATTCATTACAAAATACTCAAGAAAATCACTTGTATTACGGCTTCGTGACCTGCAAAAATATGAAATCAAAAATGATTTTACCACTAGTGCTAGCTTTATATGTACAAACTGGTAACACAACCGTGTTTTTCTCCGTTCCAAATGTTCTTTCAGTAAACAGACAAGGTATGTTTTCCAAAAAATAACAGTCAAATAAACACATTCATTTTTATCCCCGGATTGATAGACTTTCGAATCGATAACCTTCTACGAAACCTGTTAAGAAAAGATATGTTAGTTTATCATGAACTATCATAATTTATTTATATTGTAATAAATATAATATAATAACATTCAAACTATTCATTATTGGTAATATGATTGGTTTTCACATACTACGGAACACCATTTTTTTTGAGAGATAAGATTAAGGAAAGTGATAGCCAGATACTTTCTTCTACAGAATAAGTATGTACGTATTCTCCACCACATGCCGTAGTATCCCAATAGGGCATGGCAGAAACGAGCCAATACCCGCAAAGAGTGCAATTCGGTCCCAGGTGCAGTGCTTGACCGTGTAAACGCGGCGAGATCAAGGACAGCGCTAAAAACGCTAAATTCGTTCTCAAACTTTTGGATACAAAAGGAATTACACATCATGAACCAACTGTTCTCACGATAGTGGTTTATGATCAGCCCAAAAAAGGAGGAGACGCAAAGCATCCAAACCTAGGATTACTCTTTGCATTCAATGCCCACTGATATCGGTTTGATATTCAACAGAGTAGGTTAAAGTTGGAATGGATATTTTAGGTTTTCATCGCAACATAGTGTATTACCTTGCGGGATGGACGAATAGCTCGCCAATGGCTGCAGCAACTCATTATGTTTATATTAACTTTAGTATGCGCTTTAGCAGACTCGGTTCAGATATTCGGGAAACAACGTGATATTGATGTTGTGCTCTTTGTGCAATGCATCTGATTGAACTTCGCGTGCGACGTTATTATTTATGCTCACGGTATGCTCAATTAATTGGCATTCGCAAGTCAGTCCTCCCCGTCAAGTAACAGAAAACTGCACTGTCCCCGCTCCAATAAATCCTTATTTACCAAATGGGCAACAATATTTACTCTATCTTACGCATTTGTAACTGGATTTGACAGTGTCAAAAATTAAATTTGCATAAACATTCCGCTTCTAAAGAAATCAGGGATTTGGTCACCCGTGGTGAGTTGATGATCTCGTTCAGGTGTTCCTGATGAAATGCTTATTTTTAAAAATTTTTCACATGAGTTTCCATTCATCATGCTACGACTGGAGTGCTTTCCATTTCGAGAAGCAATATTGGGTTCTTCCAGAGGTGGAAACATTTGCCATTCCAACTACACGTTTGAATGGATAATCAACCGCTGTACGAGAAATCTGCACAGGGTCAATGACCAGTTGTCTAAGGAAATGTAAGTAAAGATTGGATCAGTTCTTTGCACTATAATAGTTTAACTTGCATTCACTAACCTGAGGTCAGTTAATTCTTCATGAGAAAACAAACACATGAGTATCGGAAACGCATTCCTGATGAGCAACAACAGATGAGCTTGAACATATTCTAAATGCAAACTTGTTTATCAAAATCAGTGCTAAGATTATTCTTCTTCATTTAATCGGCACTGGTTGGTAGTGCGAACTTACGAGTAGGTCAAGTGATGCCAGCATACAGTCAGTTTGAAATGTTGTACAAAATCAAGACTAACATTCTAAATCCTTAAAACCGACAAGAAAATGTGCGGTTATAAACAGAAAACAGTGAACAATTTTTGAGTAAATAACCGTTAAACTTTTGAACGCAGTCATTTGACATACAATACCAGTGTGGCGCGATAATAGAATGTTGTCATTTAGAACCAGTGTACTCAAATATCAACTGCATTCAAAGTGAAAATACTGAAAAATCCAAATCTCTTTTCATTTCAATTACATTTTTTTGTTTCGCCATATATTTTATGTTCATAAACTGATTGATTGCATTGCGTCTTAACAATTAAGTCGATGAGGTTTTCAATCTACTAATTCAGTCGCTATTCACGGTTCAAGTTAGTGCAGGTTTACCTCACCTTTCATGTTTTCCAGCGGTAATGCTGGTCGATGACTCTTACTTTACCAGACGGCAATCAGTTCGAGGCGTGCATTATTTCGATTCTCATGTGGAGAAAACTCTGTGGACTATGACTCATAAATTTGCAGCTTTTGCATGGACTATAGGGAAAACTTCCTACAACTATTGAGGGAATTCTTGCACCAATCAACAGCATTATCACTCCACAAGTGCACTACACATGATCCTTCAGTATCAGTTCGATAAGACAGAAGCAACCTGGTTTATCAGCGTCTCGAGTATCAATTTTACTACCCTGACGGCTCGCAGCTGGGTTCTTCAGAGGCCTTACCAACCGAAATTTCGTTCCGTGCGAACTCACTCGGGAACTCGGAAACATCAATACGCTTATAGCTCCTTAGGCCTTCTTTATCCAAGCATACTCCTGTTATTGTTTTTCGGCACATTCTGACAGAAACGGTTCAGTTAAATTTGTAAGCTGGTTCTCGCTAAAACTAAGACATGCTACCTCGAAGTGGTGGTGCCTTTAATTTGTTACCACTGCCACCTAGAGACAGAACAGTTCAGAATAGATTTGAGTATCAAAATGGAGCAGCCAGTAGCTGAGAAAAGTGGATATTGCTGACAGAAATGCAGCTCAAAAGTGCAAACTGGACCTCACAGCCAGAACGGACAACACACAAGTCGGATAAACAAAAAGGGAAGGAATAGATTCAAACTCAATTCTACATCTCTTATTGAGGTTTATAGTTACGGCCAAACTTTGAAAGCAAGACCATTGCTTATAAAAGGCACTACGGTTTTTCAAGAAGCCACCCGATAAATAAATTCGCTAATCTGCTTCGAATGGGCATAGTTAAATCTACTGTGAGGTAACAAATATTAGACTTTGAAGCCATTCGCTTGGAACTATGAGGTTTATTTACGGTTGTTCCTGCCATAGAGGTAACATCTCCAGGACTTCAGTTGCCTGTAAAGGATATCCTCAGATATCTTCAGTAGTCTATAAACATTCCCAGTGACTGATTATGGTTTGCATACAAGCCTAATAGATCCACCTTGGAAGCAAGCTCCACCCTTATTCATTTTATCGCTAAGTCTTTCAGCAACTCTGTTACGTCCGTTTGGTGTGTTTTTCTTGAATACTGTTCAGTAGTTGACTTCGTTCCTCAATCAAGGTTGTTACAAAATCTGGAATCGTTTGCATGCTCCATGCTATTGATAGCTAGGCTATACAACTAGCTTTCTGATAGAGAACAAACCAGTAGATTGGGGAAAGCTTCATCTGAAGCCTTGGTCAAAAACTCCAGGGTTATTTAGGGAGCTGTGCTATAATCATGCTCGGCTTCCACCTACATTTACAAATGCATTACATTTTACCCGTACGAGTTTTTAACTATGTAAGTGATGTTCTACTGTGCGAATCCATTTCTTCTTCCTTCTATATGGAATACTCCATCCCCGTTTTGGTCGAATTCCGTCATTCTCAAATACATCAGATCCATTAAACAGCTTGAATGTTTGTATACTTCCATGCGCTCTCCATACCCAAAAGACCTCACAGTAACAAACAACAAGGCTTTTGTTAGGGTATACTCTGTAAAATATCTTGGTTTAATCATAAACAGCAATTTTCTTTGGTCTACCGTCATACTTGGTTGCATTTGTAAACTGCAAGTCCTACCATTTCAAATTCGAAAGCGCAGCCAGTTTCACGCCCCATAGTCCGTTATTTCTACCTTTGTTTATAAGTGTGTTTTACCCATCTTACTTTATTGATCCCCAGTTATTTTTTCTGACTTACTTAAAGAGGATTTCATAGTATTGCACAGCTATTGAACCACTATTAACCTTGTCAGCCGCGTGTGAAATTTGCGGAGTAGATTCTCACAGATCCTGATCACCTATTACAAGCAGAACTGACAGGTGTTTTCCTCATTCTTCCACACGCTCCCGATTCCACCAAATTCTAGCTCGCGTGAACGCTTATCAAAATCCACATAACCGTGTCTTTCACTTTCACTCACAAACAAAGAGAGAACAACAAAAGAAAACNACGAAATGTTCCTATGCTGTCTGCGAACCTATTTTCCCCGTTGAATACATTCTCTGCGACGATTGGCGTAAATAATTCTGTAACTGAAATTCGAGCTTTAGCGATCGCAAATATTATACACATTAGCATACAAAACACCACTAAATAAAAAAATGAGTCAACTGGAAGTGACGTTATTCACTATTTTGTAATATCGATGAAATATGTTATTTCTGTTATGGTCAAAGCGTTATTGGTAGCTGCAAATATGGCCGGAATACCGAAATGTTGCTGTGAAAAAACACTATCTTGGTTAGATAAAAACGTAGTGAAAGGAAAGATAATTACCGGTACCCATATATCAGAAATCGAACTTGGTCGATTATGATGGCTGATGGACAACATTTAGAGATGTCTAATTGAATCGGTTTGTTGGTAGCCAAATGAGTTACAACATGGTGCTCCTACGATTGTTTCCAGCAGACGGAACTGATCTGATCAATAAGTACTGTTCACAGTTGGATCCTCAATAGGATCAAGAGAAATATGCATCTTATATCATTCCAAAATACGGCCAAACAGGTGCTTAGTGACTCCTAACATTTCGATCCTATGTTTACGTGCTGTACGTACGACAAAATTAAACTTGATCCATGATATCCACCGAACCGATTTACCTCCACTTCAATTTTGAGTGCTCTAAAATGATCCATCGCGATGAGAATGAGACAGCCTTACCGTTTTCTCCTTCCCCTACCTCTGCTTTTTCTGAAATTCAGGTAGTAGTCCTACTACGTCGCGACGGAACCTACCAACACAGTCCTCAACACAATTGGACCTGGAAGGTGATTCTCAGTTACACGTTTGCGTTTTCAACCACAGATAACTCTTTTGTTCCAATTGAACACAACCATATACTTGGACAGTGGAGGAAGTCATCTACTATTTCACCGAAGAAAATAAACGTTTATGAGGCAAAACACACCGAAGGAGAGACGTATCTCAATGATCATAGTAAAACAAACACACGGGAGCCTCACGACTGAAGTAAATAGCTGGCAACCCTATTTTCGGCCGTTTCCTCATTCCTGAAAGTTTTATCATTCTTTTTTCCATAAGAGAAAATAAAAACGAAAGAAACATGAAACGTTGCCCAATATTTTTTTCTTTAAGCTAGTCTTCTATCTCGGAATTCTATTTTGTCAATTTTGAAAGCTCCAAAGTGAATTGGTCGATCAAGCCAGAAAGGTTGTGGTATATCTGGATTTCACAAATTGTAGCACTTCACCAAGCTGCTTATCAGTACTATGCATGTTTTCTACCTTCAGTGCGCGTGGTTACGTGTGTGCTTTTTGATTTTAAACATGCTATACAAGATAAGCAGCAAAAGTGGAGCCATTCACAGTGATATGAATTAACTAAAGTACTTGACTTCAGTTAGAAGGCACACATTGCACACAACTCCTATTGTGGTCTACACGGGGGAGCGTGCATCTGTGCTCGTGGCTCCATCACGTTACATCTTTGAGATAAGATAGGAACAGTTGTTTTCGTCTTTCGAAATTGTTCAAAGCATCACGGAGTGCTTCGCAGCTCTTCAGTTCAAACTCGCCAAAACTGTCATCCGGAACAGTGGATTTGTGTCGTTGGAATAGATTATGGAACACCCCGTTTATGCAATGTGTTCGTGGAAACCATTTATTGATTGGCTATCTTGATTTACACATGATTTCAAAATTCATCTAAAAGGTTTGTTTGTTGCTTTTCGCATCGTACAATGTCCGGTTTATTTGTTTACCATACTTACTGGTGTTATTTATATCATCCTCCCTCCCGTTCTCAAACCAGCAAAGCGTAAGTGAAAACTCGGTTGCATGTTTCCCGCATTAAGTGTCCCCCTGTTTGTATTCCATACAGTTCATTAAGAGTCTCTAAATCGATCCATGACGACACCTATTGTACATGTATGAAACTAGGATACACACCAGAGCAGATCTCTGTGCTTTGAATTATTTGCATCAGAGGCACAGTTGCCCCTCCACCTACTCACCCTACTCTACTGTGGTTCTGTGTTCATGCCTGGATGCATTTCACCAAAACCTGTCATTTGGGATGAGACTGTATTCTAAAATGCGTAGACGGCGTCCATGCGTGGGTTTGAANGGTTTGAATCGCACCGAGGCTACTGAAAGTTTCACAATCTAGACATGTAAAACTTCAGTCTGCCCAAAAACAATTTGAAACATCGTTTACTACCTAAATCATTTCGAACTCCTGATCACTTTGATCATATAATGAGGTGTGATATAGGGCAATATCAAATGCTAGTTCTGGATTTTATCGATAATGAAACCAGTCTTCAAAGGTCAATGGAATAAATACATTCATTGTATCTTGAAGGCTGGCAAGTGACCTTAGCAGTTTTTACGTTTTCGGCCTTCTGCATCTGTTCATCAAACTAATAGCATTTGAACCGATTTGGGCCAAATAGGACCCCTCGAGCTACTGACAGTCGTGCATTTCCAGCCTTCTCGGGGAGTTTCTAAACAGGTGAACAACACACAGAGCAAGCAGAACATTCAACTGAAAACCAGACCGAATTGCCGATGGTTTCACTCAATGAATACTCCAATAAGCCTTCCATTTGTGTATTTAAGGCTGAACGATAGGCGAACATAAGTTTTCCGGCCCAACATGGCAGATATTTGTGGTACTCCTCGTGTTCCAATTCGATTTTGGTTGTCGTGTTACCCACTTGAAAACCCGATTTGTAAACATTGCATTAGTGTAAATGGTAATAGATGAGGTAATGATCACATTTTGCTTCACAAGCTTCACTTTCTCTGTTGCCGGGGGGATCAAAGTTGATCACTTTTAGTCGAACAACGTCTAAATATAGCTATATTTTGATAAGTTGCCGGATCGTAACATGCAGCCTAGATTCAGCAAACTCATTTAAGTTGAAAAGTGGCCTGGAGACATCAGCAGAGCTATAAAACACTCTAATGAAAACTATTTAGCATGAGCACATGAAGCATACTCCTTCGTGCATTAAAAGGCGTAATTGAAGAACCCTACAGTGTGCACATGAATCTGAGGTATCTGAGGCATCTGAGGAAAAAAGGCTTGAGAAATATGAGTAAGTGTGTTCGTTCTTTCACCATAAGACCACGGTGGCATCGTATTTCACTTTCGTCCAGCCGATTGCATCATCATTCTTAGGTAAACCATTTACTTTGTTTGAAATGATGTTACCTAGCATGACTAAGAAACGCCTGAAAACAACACATCCAGCTCGAAGAACTCACCCACACCAGCAGCCGTTTGCTATTTCACAAAATGTTGTCGGAGGGCACTCTACTAAGGCGACTAAAACCTCAATGTAAGCATTTGGATCCGATGATGAATGGTAAACAGCACTGGGCAGTTCTTTTACCCCGGTTGAG
>UZAN01039473.1:84041-110447 GCA_900618425.1 Echinostoma caproni
AGAATTTGCGCTGTCGTATCAACTGGTCCAATCTGATTTTGAAATGGATCCTTTTGTTGACGTAGGGTGCTGTAGTTTTTATATATTAATTTTAGTCACTAGGTCCCTTTCTGCTAAATCGTTCTGCAATATTGTTCCTTGAACCGCAGAAAACATCCCCNCCCCACAGGAACCTTTCCTCTAAAATTGAGATTATTCGAATGAGCCTTCGAATTTGAGATTCCCTTTTTTAAAGCTAACGAATATCGGACTGAAACACTATGGAAACGACTGCTTTCAATTGAATTTAGCCGCCTACGGTTTTATGTAACAATTCAATGTCTCATCACTTCACACAGTTAACGCTTATTTCAACGCTGGTAAGTGGATTTGATTGAAACGCGTTTATGCTCTACGAACCAGTAGAAATCGATAAAAACATGAAAGATGAAAAATAGATAAGAAACCTTACGAATGTTTTTTAATGTTTTGTCGCATATCAGTTAGCGCTAAACAGATAACAGATAAACCATATTAATACGAGTACCTGTCATGTAATTCGGCTAGGCGGAAGCGTATTCTGTGGGATATATAGTAGAAAAGCCATCCTATTTTCAATAGGTCGGGTTTGATATTTAACCGGATGACAGTGTATTTGCCTCTCGTGGTGTTCAATAAATTCAGGCGTTGCATTTTGGTTCGTCCGAGATGTGAATTCTGTCCAACAAAATGAGAACCAGCAAATAAGACGACAACGTGAGTTTGCATTGGATTTCACTGCCGATGACTGACGAGTTGAAGATTTGGGGAACACATGACGCACGGCAGTCACCGCTCATAGGATGAGTTGTGATCATTCGATATTACGGTGCAATGAAACATCAAAAGTGATCAAAACCCTGAAGACTTTGGTATGCATCAAAGGTGATTGTGAGGTGGGATACCACATTAAGACGTGCGTTGCCCATTGCATGATCACCCTCACTTTCAGCTCGCCTTCTTCAGTGTGTTGATATTTCCACAAATCTCCTGATTTTGCCGTTCCTACTTCCGAGCACTTGATTTTAGAAGCGATACACTCGATGGGCATCAACTCATTTCCTGTTCTTGAAGGTTGTTCAAAGTTGAATTTTATCAATCCGTGAAAACGTTCTCAGGAGTGGAGATAAATTTGAAAATAACGCAAAATGGTGCTGTCGTTTCACCTCCACGCCCAAAAGTTCTCTGTTGGATTCAATCGTTCTGGCACAGTAGACAAAGTTCTTGTAGCAGCACTCCAGTATGATTTTACTGTTTTCGGTCTCTCGATTCCTCCTTGTAATCATTTATTTACACTGAAGAAAAGGCTTTAGTCGTCAACTTGTATGAACGATATCAGCTGACCACAATTCAGCAATTTGCACAAAATGCACGTGTTCAGCTAGGAAACATTTCTACTCGTACTCTTATCAACAAACTTGTTTTTTCGTAGGGAAGGAGGCCCTGTAGCAATTCGTTAGTTGCGTGATCGAATGAGTTGTCTTTCGGAAATTCAGCTTGTAGTAATAATATAAGAGGTTAATGCAGCGAACGTGATACAACTGGTTGTTTTTCGATATTTTCAGTGCTTAATGAACCAACATACAGTAAGATTTACCGTGACCTTATTTATCCAAATCGTATTAAAATTGAATTGTTGTTCTTCTAGTTGACCGAACTGATATTCCTCACTCAATTAGTCGAGTCGGAAAATTTTCCCCCAAAACCGACACGGTATCTTTGAGGGCCATACTAGTTAACTGCGAATGGAAACCGTTCGTGTTTGCGATCCAATTTGATTGAACCAAGTGATGAGAAAAGAATAATCATAATCCAGTTGTTAGCGTGGATAAAACCATTTGCATTTAAAAATCTGCTTTGCTTCTCTTGAGTAAAGCATAACCCCATGCAGTCTTAATCCTCGATCCAGTTACCAAAAAACGTAACGAAAAAGTACACCAAATATTCCATCGGCATGCTTGCTTAATGAACAACTAATTGATATATTTTAACCGGATGGTTTCCAGTTCCTTTTAAAAACTGCCATAGTTAACCATTTATTGTTTCATACTCTTTATTTTGATCACATAAGCTCGGTAGAGAAGCAAAATGCTGATATCCTTTACCTGAAAAACTATCACATGACGGTGGGATCAAGAGGAAAAAGAAAGTTGCAAAAGGAAAATGACATATAGAAACAGAATGTAATAGCTGAGTAAAACAATAATTTTATCCAGGGGAAACAGCTGGTTCACGATTGCAATGCGTCAGATGGAGGCGAACATCAGGGCTCTGCCGATGCATACCTGATACGACGAATCGACTTCGACACTCAGCAGATTGGCAGACCGGTTAGCTTTAAAGTGAAGCAAATAAGGAAGGATCTGGTTGGAACTGATAGTTGATTTAGTCACTTCCTGTTATAACCACAGTGGCTGTGTTTGGACACATGCTTGCCATGTACACTGTTTGATTACTTCAGGACAAACATAATTTCAGCCTCTGATTTATTTTCCCCATTCCTCTCCAAATAAAAAGCCGAAGAGCGCAATACACTGGCAAATGCAGTACCTTCAGGTGAGTTTTTGCCATTCGTTAATAAGTCAAATGACAAGGTTTATCGATCACCTAAAACATTGAATCAAGCACTCCCACCCATTCATGTTGTGATTTCCCAACAACTCTATTGGGATATCCGTAAACATTCTTCGCTCACTTAATTTTAGAAAATCTCCAAGTGTTGTGTCTTACTCACATTTGTGATTAGTCTGACTGGATAGCGAAAAAGAATGTGATTGTCTGTTTCTCCTCATGATCGAAAATGAACAATAGAACGATACACTGTGTTGAAAATGGTAATTACGGAGCGTTCCACTTAATATTATATGTACTAGAGATAATTATGATTACATGTACCTAAATGAGACATCTTGTTTTGCTTATGCATTCCCCTCAGTGTCATTCGTAACAAACAATTCTCCTCAAGCCAGCTCTAGTCTTTTCTAAGCATACCACTAGTATACAAAGAGTTTTATCTCAATTTAGCTTATCCAAATACAATTTTTCGTGCCCTGAATTCCCAGTTACCTCGATAAACGTAATAACCGCTGGAAAGCTAACTACGAAGAATAAGTTCATAAACATACCTACGGTGAATGTTCTGCATGATTCACGTTCAATTCCTGTGCTCCTGTGTTTCAGTAATAATGTTATACCTAGTTATTTACCCACAAGGGATTACGTTAGTTTAAGAAAAAAACAAAAAATCTAGCCATCTTACAGCACTAGTTAGGTATTGCTCTTCATTCTTATAGCCATTAGTTCAATTTGTAACTTTTACAATGATGCGGTTAAGGTGTGTGTTCTCTTTCAGGCAAACCATAAGACAAATTTCGACTCTAATGCTCTCTTGAGTTCAACAAATGCATAACCGTGAAAAATCGATCTCCTTTGAACGGTTGGCTACTTTGAGCATTGATCTTTCTCCTTTGCAGAACGAAAAAGGCGGTTGTTTGAAGGTCAGTTGGTGATGATCACTGGAGCAACAGTTTATCGCAAAGACTGCTTAATTTAAGTGATTGTGCCATACAATTAAAAGGCGAAATATATTTGTGTTCTAGAGATTTTTTCATTGAACGGTATAATTCAAGCTAGGTGCATTCTACTCGCTTTCACCAAAGCTAAAGTTGCTGCTTGTAACCTTATTAAACCAAATACAGACTTCTAGCAGATCACTAGTAATGCAACTGATGTAAGAGGTTCATTAATCGATTATTGAATAATCTTCAAATTATAATGATTCCTAATTTTGAAGTTTGGAATTTCGACTTTGAGAGAAGTCAGATCGATTTGTTGATAACTCTGGATCATAAGTTGTTCTATGATGGAGTTTAACCTCGGTCATAACGGATTTCATTCCGGGTACACAAACAGTAAACACTGGCGTAACTAAGATGATTTACCAATTTCGCTCCTCAGTTTCACATTACTCAACCCAAATAGCATTATTCATAAACGAAAATGCGATTAACACAGGATTGCAATTATTGTCTAATCCGTACAGAGATTGCACAAGAAATTTTAAAGTTGCAGTAAAAACTGGAAAATGATGAGATAAGAAACTTCGTGTTGCCTCTAAAGCAGTTGATGATGTGAACTGGGCTATATGACCGCTATTCTGCGTGAAATATCAAACCTTGTGGCTTCACAAAAGGTGTCTCTTTTTTCCTGATATCCACGGCCGATATTTATTGCTAATTATTGCATTTTCACCCCAATCGGGGTGCCCAAAATTTATACTTGACTTGAATTGACATGCTGTCAATTCTCAAATTCACATGATATTTACCGGGGCAAAACGTTCGGAGAACCACCCGAATTGCACTACATATTTTCACCGGGATCCTGTTTGCCACAGAGAGAGAAAATTGGCCTTTGTATGTTAAAATATCTCAACTGATAACGAAATACTCAGTTTTACACCTCACGTCTTGTTTGACCAATTCACAAAATGAAATGAAAAACTCTGTTCAATCGTATTTTTGGTCCATCGTGGGATTTCGTAAATCAGAAATGGTGGCCTTCGAGAGCAGTAAGTCATCACATAACCCTGAAACCTATGCGCACCACAAACTTGATTTACAAAGCTGTCCTCGATTTTTCGTAAGAGCTTTAAATGACCATTACACAAAGAGAACTAAACCAGCTGTCCTGCTGTGCAATAGCGCAAAGATAATTCATTGAAATAGTTCGTTATTATTGAAAACTGTGCACGATGAACTTTTATCATACTCATCATCGTGAACATCATCACTGCACAGCGAATACAGTGGAGTAAGCTTCACTGACGGGTAATAAGGATAAGGATTGGGTTCATTCTTAGGGACCGGAAGAGAAAGGGAACCTCTGTGGCCAACACGCAGAGTAAACAGTCCAATCGTGAATGCAAACTACTTCAAGCATTCTGATCTGATAAGAAGTGGCAGCAAGAATGACAATGCTGTCTTTTTGCTGCCATGACCTTCAGTGTCTCCAACCCCATATTGAGAATTTACATTTTCTTTTTGTATAATTGATCGTCTTTGTCAAACGGTGCATGATATTTGTAGCAGAAAAATGTAAAGTGGCTCTGTGTGGTGCTGTTTTTAGGGGCATTTGTCCATCAAACAGCATGAGAATTATCCAAGAGAGCAAGATAAAAGAGAATAGTTGCGGAAGATATTAAGCTACCGTGATGTTTTTCTGTTAGATAGTGATCCGAGAACACTTTTTGTTGAAAGTATTAGGGGAACAGAATTCGTCATACTATTCAGAATTACATCTTCCCAACTCGCCGAAGTTTTAGGGACTTTTTTTCTTTCACTCACCACTTTTTTCATCATCCATATTTTTGTATTTGACAAACGGCTGAAAAACATAATTGTATATACGGAGTTAGTACAGTATGTTTATTACAATTTGCCTCAATAATAAAACTCAAAAATGTTTCTATGGCGAAATCAATTATTTTTGAATAGAATTCAGGTTCCTTTGTCATCTCTACTGATTTAAAGTCACCAATTTAAAAATGTATACTGCTCACATCGTTCAAATCAGTTGGCAGGAAATCCAGCTTTTTGATGGGATATTGAGTTGTGCAAGTATTTTTTTAATAGAGAAATAGAAATTATATAAAAATTTCGAATATGCTCGTCTCTGACAAGGCAACCCAAATAACATGACAAACGAAGGTAATTTAGTGGAATACATGGAGGCCTTTCAAGTTCGAAGAACAACCCAAATCCTCGAATGGGGGAATTGGTTCAAGGGATTCTCAGTCGGCTGTGGAAACTCACCGTCAGAAGTATTGAAAAATTAGCAAAAACTTGTGGTATGCATCACAATGATTCGGTTGTTAAAGCTATCCAGGTTTACTTGCTTTTGGTCATGCAAATTATCAACACAAAGGTGAAGGAAACGGAATCCCGTTTCATCGAAAGTTGATACAGATGAAACGGACCAAAAGACAACTATTGTTAATGTAATGTTAATTGGGAACGAATGATATCTTGAATGCGATAGGTACGATACATTGCCATAACCAGTCGGTAATGTCGGATGAAACGAATCAGTCAGGAATGGGGAGTACTCCTTCATGAGTTCACTGTCATGTTCTGAAGGGCACTAATCTGTTGTGTTACTGTGTGCGTATTAACCGACTTTTAAACCACATTTTTTAAAATATTTTTTGCTCATGAGATAAATTCCCTCTACCTTGGTTGTAGTAAATTGATTCATGTTTATACGCACAAAAAAACCTTTTACAGAAAACAGGCAACTCAAAGAAATTGGTACGTGCTACGATAAGAAAATCATCCAAAGCCACTGAGTTATTTCACAAGTTTTAACCCATCCGCATGTTGTCACCCAAACAGGGAGTATTCCCGTCGGAATTGAAAGATCTGGTTCTTCTTCAACTTTATTTTACACTTGAGAATAGGTGTTGAACCATAGACGATCTCCACCAGATTACTCCTAAGGCCTGCTACGCCTCTCCGAGCAAACTCTCTTCTCTTTACGAGAACTGCATAACTGGAGAACATTATTCCATCGGTCGAAATTTTTCTCTTTCCGTTATTTCTTCACATCCGTTGGCGGTGGCGGCCAAGTGGTTAGGCACCAATTGTGACCCGATTTTGGCTGATCATTGTGATTTGTTTCTCTGCCACGGTCATGGTTGTCAATCAGTAGAGTACCAAACATAATGTTCATGGAGCTCTCTTTATAGAATTCAAACCTTCTTGTGCCTTGAATGGTTTGTAATATAGACTGAGTACGTGAGCAGCATGGTTTGGAAAGGCAATATTGATCATCCTCTCCTCCGTCATAAAACAACTCACTGTGGTGTTTAATCAACTGGAATTATACTCCTCTCACAATGTAACTGTGTTTCGATGATCTACACATGTTAGCAGACGAAAGGATGAAAACAACCGTTGGAAGCTGAGAATATGTTCCCATGTCGTAACAAGCATATTCTGAAATTTTAAAAGAATTATCTTACTTTACATTAAAAACAGCTTTAGAATGACAGCGCACGAATCGTCGCACGACATAATTTGTTTTTATCTATCGAGATAAGTTGTTTGTGCACATGAGTTGAGACAAACCACTTTGCGATCAATATCTATCGATAACACTGAATGGCACAACTGCAGTGTTATCTAGCATGAAGTAAGTGGGATGTCGGGATCTGGAAACATTTCATTGGCTGACTGTTTTTGTCTGGCTATCTTTTGACCAAATTTCGACTCCCCCTTCCCTCAGTTCATCTGGAGACACGGATCGTTTAATCAAATTCTGCGACATTTGGCCATCCCTGAGTTAGCACAATCATTATCAAAGAAACAAAAGTATACTGAGATTGGTTTATATTCAATTTTGTTTCATTTCACGTGTCAACTGGTTCATTAGATGACATAACATATACAATAAGTGAGGCTATAGAAATATTTATTCCTTTGTTCTGATTTCCTGATTTCAGGTATTCCAGCGAACGAACGTATGAGTAAGAGAAACATATCAATATCCACACATGCATTGCCTCTTTGGAATATAACAAAAATTATATAACACGTCAAATGGGAGAACGAAATATTTGTTGGAAGAAAAATCTAGAAGCTCGTCCTCCTACTTCCTTCCACTGATACGTGCAAAACGTTGCAAACGTTTTTCGTTTTGTGTCTGACAAAAGGATTTTTTCTCCTCAACATCGATCCTCAGTGAGATGAAAACTCTAGAAAACTTCGGAATACTGTTCATATGAAAGTGCCGCGTGTATACAGAGGCCCATTTGCAATTACCATGAGCCCTACGAAGCGTCTTCAAGAAGCAAATGTGTCCGGAATGGCATAGCAAACACAGATAGGAACAAGTGAATTATTCAGAGTACGTCGGTTATATAATATGATCCGCAAGCGGAATTATAAAGCATTTATATTTGTTGCTTTTTTCTAAAGTGGCAATCAAACAAAATTTTATACTGGAATTAGACAAGACATGTCTTAAATATTAGGACTTATTAATCCCGTTTGATACTACTGGTAAAAATACACGTCTGAGACCGGGCTGCGTGCCAAACAAATCATTTTACTGTACTCTGCATGAAAAAGAAAACCTTGCATGATTTGTTCGAGAGCGCGATACTGCCAGGTTGCCCAGGTCAAGGAAGGTGAATTTTACTGGGCAATTCAGCAAAAGCCTGATCCGGAAAGTAGTGTGAAAGACAGAATCCATTGGGGGGACGCTGTTCACTTTATCGGATCCTACGAACTTAAAACTATGTCAAGCGCCCAAGCTGCCCAATATACCTCGATGCCCGATCGAACAAGAGATGACTGCTAAAACCAAAGTGTAGACTTGTGCTTGGCACGTACGCCTCTACTTAGTTCTTTTGAAATTGGAGTTTTTAGGCGGCCCCACTAACTGTACTGCTGGTGGTTCACCAACCTGCTTATGAACTCGGATGTCTGCTCGTCATTCTCTCACTCTCTGAGAGGTAAAAACCTCCACAACGGGAAGGTAGGCAGTAGAGCATCCTCGGTAGAGGTTTTCGAAACATTTGGTTGCATAGTTGCATTTCATTAGATCAAAGGAAGGGTTGACCTGCCTTTACTGGGCAAATCTTCTCCAGCGATTATGACGAGGCTTGTAGAGACTTAAGGCTGGTAAATAATTATACTTAATTTATGCTGTATCATAAATTTCAAATAATTTTTACGGAATGGATGAACATGTCTATACTCTAATTCATTCACCTTGCCCATTAAGTTGACCGGAGGCGTGAGTTGTTTCTTATTATCAGCCTCATATTTTGATTGTGTTACTGTTAATCGAATAATGGCTTTGCTTTCATTTTTGAAACGAGTGAAAATCATGATTGTTAGAAAACGAAAAGAAGAAAAGGCTACAGCATCTCTTACATCCTACTTTAGACCGTGTCCGTCCATATTTCTAGTTGTGTTCCACGATAACAAAGGACAGTTGTAATCAAATTCGCGCTTGCTGAACAGCTATGCTATTTTGTGATCACTGTCTGCGAGACTTGATCATATCGATTAAAAAAGTATGAATATTTTTGTTATCCATTTCCATGTGATCGCCTATATGGATCAAGATACTATGGAATTTTGATGAGTGATTTTCATGTCTACAGTTGCATTTGGGCAAAATGAAAACTTTTGTTTTGTTCTCAGATGAGAGCTTCATGTGTCATGAATTCTTCAAGTTTTACTAATTTCGTAAACATTAAATGCTTTTGAATAATCTAGATTGTTCAGAACTATAGTTTCGTTTTATACACGTTTCGATAATGCATCTAAATCTCAAATCTCAACTATCTTTCACAGTTTTCTGCTCCATTACTTCATATAGGATGATGGACCATGGATGTTTCGTTTGCTTGTCCACTACACCAACACTGCTCGTATAGGTTCAGTATAGGTCTTCCGAATGGACCGATTTAAGTTTTGTCCCCCACTAGGTTGTCCGTTGTCACTGTTTGAAAGATAATTATTCGTCCAACTTACTGAAAAACGATTTGCAACAAGAAATAACTGTATTTCCTTCATTTTCGACCGAGCATTCGCGTCGTGAAATGCACGGATCAGAACGAATAAATAACTCACCTGTGAATACCGGACATCAGGTTGACAAGGACGCATTTCGAATCATCTATCGAGTAACACCGAACCCTTCGAAAGTCGCCCATCGATGTCGTCCCGCAACATCCGAAGCCGTGGTCATTCGATTATCAACCCCATCGCTTTGTTCTCCAAAGCGATTCATACAATCACTCAGACTGCCTTGGCCACAACTAGACACGTATCCTAGAAATAGAAATAACCTTTCCCATGACCACGCAACCCGAACACGTGATAACACGTCCAAACCCTAATCGTTTTCCGAACCGTGTTACGACCACATCCTCCTTACCCGCACCCTTCCCAACCACACACCAAAAACAATCAAGAAACACGAATCACAAACATTGATGAACATTTTGATTTTAATTTGACTGTATAACTGTATTAGCCCGATGAAGAAGTTGTCGAAAACAAGATTTTCTGCTAGAACCACAATGCCTACATAGTGGGATCCTTCTCTTATCTATTGTTTCCTGGGTGTAAATATATGAACATACCGGCTGTATACCTAAACGAGCAAAGGGAACAGCAATTTGCTGCTTTCAGTTCATGTACTATAAGATGAACACTCTTTGTAACTGCACTTCTACTTTTTTTAAACAACGTTGACCAGACATGATTATTCCTTTTTACGTTATATTTATATATTTACATATGTGTATATTTAGATTTATATTATTTTATAGTTTCCTTGAATTAAAACCAACTATTTTAAATAAAGAACACAACGCATAAATGAGCATTTGTAGACCTTCATTTTACCCTGATCTGTATTATCGATAAATATTTGATGATTAGCTTCCAGCCGCTTGTTTCAAACGAGGTATCAATTGGCGAGAATTATGAAATATAGTTTGAGTGTTATAGTGACGGCAAGGGTTTGCTTTAGGATTTAATTTTGTCAAGAACTGTAATTTGCCTTTGATTTCTCTTTCACAGAAATTCAGAACATCGTTTTCAGCGGTGAGTCTGCTTTCTTCTGATGGCAGAGAAAAGACCGTCAAAATCTAGATAATTGCCCTGCCTAAGGTCCAGTTATGATACTAGATTTTGGTATACGTAGATGATCGCGTCGATATCCTCATTTTTATGTTTGTACTCCCCTAAAATTTAATGATAAGTAACCTTGTGTTCTGATCTGGGGAGCTGCACTTTAATACGCATGTAAACCAATGCCACATGGTCGTCAGAATGGTTTACTAATCCATTAAGTTACTTGCATCAAATTTGGTTCCTCGTAACAAGCACTTTGAAACGGTTAGTCAGCAAAATTACAACAGCGCTGTATTGATCCAAGGATCTATAAACGCCCCGGTCAGAGGGCTCTGTGTTATAGCTTTACGATCAACATCCCTTTGATTAATATTGTATTCAACGTGAGACATTCGCAAAACGTTTGATTGAGAGATCGATGAATACATGATCCATGTTATCCAAGTGTATCTTTTATATAGTCTTTCGAAAGAAAATCTCTTGATAAGCTAGGCTGATGCTGTATTCAGCGTTTGATGTTCACAGAAAGATTATTTGAAATAACCGAGTCGTTTGTTCATAATCAGTTTTGCTAACAGCGCGGTTTGCATCGACAAATGCATACCTCGGGTCGGAACACTATATGATTCGTAACGTTTCAATATGTTCCGTATATCCCTCATTTAGAACACAATCAAACCTGAAAATCATGAATACGATCTAAAATTGCAGTATTTTACCCCACAGAAGAAATTCCATGGAATACAATCGAATTATGAATATTTTGAAACAAAAACGAGGTGACAAATTGCCGTGAGAAGGAGGTCTATGTGTGAAACTGCTGGATTAGGACAAATTTATTTCCCGTTATTGAGATCTGCATTGACAATCTCCAAACAAGCAGAAACAGTAGGGTCGTGATAGATGAATAGAGGCCAATCAGATCAATGCACCTCTAGAAAAAGCAATCCATCTCTGTCCTATCTGATTGATTCAGGTAGATCTCAGGAAATCAAATGAAACTATGAAAGCGCGAGCGTCTTGAGGCGCAAGCCAGTGGGAAAGGTAACTTTTGCTCAAATAGATTTGTTCCGCAATAATTTTTAGAGCCTAAATATGAATACCTCTAATCAATCAAAGGTGTTCCGAATACGGATCACAAATTGAGGAGCAGCTGTGCGAACAAAATATTGCAGACAAATGCACAACTAACCACGTTTGACAAAAGTAACATGACACTCAATGGATGACTATTAAAGGTGGGTGACCAGGATATGATCTATTGAGGTAGTAACAATCGCAATCAAAAACGTAACAATGTGGTTTGATTTCAGGGGTTAATTTATAGCAGTCTGACATGCTCCATTAAGTGGGTTCGAAAATGAATCCGGTGTGTGAAGTTCTGCACTGCTGCCTAGACCTAGAGGACAACAACTGCACGAAAGTTTGGTGTTTAATTCCAGCAAAAGACCATGTTTTTGTAGTTGGATTTCGCTAGTGGAATTAAACGTCTGCTACACACAGAGTATCTGTCAGTAATGCAGTTAATTGGTCAATAACCAGGGAAGTTTGCTTGACTTACTAAAATAGTCAACGATATTTTCAACGATGAATAGCTTGCTGTTTCCAGTAGGTAAAAGAGAGCATCGCAGAGCATTTCGAGACAATATGGCTGCAAATCAAGTGGTATTGCCGAAAAAAGCGAACTGGAGTGGAAATGAAATCCATGACGGGGAATAAGTTTTCAAGTGACCGTACCGATAAATTTGGTTCAGGTAATAGTGGGTCAAATTAGTCATACGAAAAACCGGATAATAGAATGAGCGAACAAGGGAAAAAACATTTCGCCTGCTGGAATAAATCGATAAATGTCCGTCATTCCTAAAATATCCGAGAACCCTCTATTGGTATGTTTCACTGGCGGCGTGGTTTTTCCAAAAGCGTCGTCTCCGGTGATAACTATTGACTGAAAGAAGTGCAAAATTACAAAAATCACTTCTAGGGTTAGTCTTGCACAGATTTAATCATAAGGTTTCCGTTTCACTGATCATTTACAATTGCAGGCGCAACCGGACGCCTGCCTTCAGGTAATAACACGCATAACGTTACATAATTATCTTTTGTTTTTTTTAAACAACTCTTAATGAAAGGAACGAACATGTCTATCCTATTGAATGCTTCGGTGAGGCACCGCTACTGTGCCGCAATACTTAAATCTTGCATAGTTGATTATCTATTCCGTCTACAGGTCAGATGGATACGTTAAATGCTTTTCTCAAACACTGTTGACTGATGCTATGCCTGAGAGTATTACTATCAAATGCTGCGTGATTTGTCCATGGTTTTGTGCGGTTCAGCGTTTCTTAGGTATTGAACCATCAGACACAGGAAACTATGCTCAGCTGAACAAATCTATTTTTGGTCGGCAAAGATTACGTTCTACCTGGGGGTTCATCTGAACGCAGAACCACATGCTCATCGTTCACATTTGTCTCACTTTAGATTGAATTACCGCTACTTTTGCCCCGAATCCCCAGAGATCTTCCTGCAAAAACGTCCTTCACAGAACATGTGTCGCTGGACTGGTGCTGAGTTTTCTTTGAAAACCATGGTGACCAACGCTCGATGTCCACCTGGCTATTACAGCTTGCCGCGAGAGTTTATGATTTCAAATTCTCTAGATTTCGCATGTTATTCCCTTAGTTTAGTAAAATGTACTGTTATACGGCCGATGGATACCGCATTCGGGGCTCAATTCTATGGATCACCCAACCAATGAATGGGTAATCGTTTTTGTGAATCGGGATTCAATGAAATATATACACCCAATCCTCTTTCTACTGCGAACGAACTCATGGCGAAAAGAGAGCATACGTCAGGTAGCGGAACAAACTATTGCGTATATGTGATTTTGGAACAGGTGAAATCGTCATATATCTTATGAAGCTCAAAATAGTTGTGAACTAACCCTTGGCTGTAAATTTTCCCTCAGTAGAATGCGCAATATTGGCAACAGTCAGGTGGTTCATTCAAAAGGTCAAAATCAAATTACCTTTCGGCTGTGGTCATTATAATTGAATATTCGTTGGCAGTATGGGGATGCGCTAGTGCAGTCTTTAATAAAAGCCGGTTCAATTCACAAGTAGGCTTTTCTGCCAACGTGATCTCATGTCGTCAATGGAACCTATAAATTAGCGCAGAGATGGTTAGTTTGATTAGATTCACTGAGTCCTTTCTTCCTTCAGCTTTCCACTAGTTGCAGCTCTGTTCACCAACATCCACTGTGCTCTGCATATGATGACTCTCCTCGTGCATTTAAATCCAAACATCAACTACTCTTTATCTCTCTCAATACTATGCAATCATTTTGAATCTCAGAGGCGGTCCTGAAGTAAAACCTACTCCCAGTATTCTACAGCGTGAATCCTCGAGCGTTCAGGACTGAGATGGACTGCGATCGGATTCCAGTCTGCATCATAGTCAACCGATGTAAAGAAATGGACTTTGGTAGTGATGTCTTAATGTTTAAGTTGTTTTATAAATGATAAAGTACAGTTGATACACATTTTGTTTCTTTTTTCCTCATAGCAAATTAGTTTGTTCTTATGGTAGTAGAGTGTGATAACGAAAGGCCTTTATTTTAAACGTATTTCGTCGGTCCCACATTTTTGTACTCCCTCTAGCTGGCGTTTCTACTGAATCACGACCATCCTCAGTATCACCAACACCAAAACGCAAGGAACGATTGCATCCGCTATGTGAGCAACCAGGATTACGTAATCAAATTTGCGTTGTAAATATCCCTGTTACTTGTAAAGGACGGCCTTGTGCCGAAATCCTCGGATATAGAGTGTAATGGATAAACGCAGTGTGAATATCAGTTGGACCATTCTCACATAGTAATTTAAAGATTTGGACCTCAATAGAACCACAGTGGCCGTTAATCATTGTTACGAATCACCATACTTTTTTATGATTTAACAGACAACCGTATTAACCTGTTTGTTCGACTTTTAATAGCTTGCTGCATTGCATTTATGAGGGCTTGGATATGATCCTACTCACTATGTTATTGAGATTTGTCCTTCACAGTGATGATGTCTATGATTCAATTCACCCCATTATACAAAAGATAGAGATCAAGCAAACATTAGTTTGTTCATTGGAGTTATTACGCTGCTGCACTGAGGAAATCAAACCAAAGGCGCTTAGACCTTAGGTTTTCGATGTATCCAATGAATAAATGATGAAAACCGAAGGTTATGAAATAACGCGTTCAAGTAAACTGATGGAAAATCTCTTCACTTAGCAAAAAAGGGGAGTTAATTCAAAAAGTAAATATAGAGCTTATTATGCACCAATCTAAAACAAGTGGTCACAAATCCATATTCCTGATCCAGACCCTTTTTAAAGCTAGGATATGAAGTGTTCTGCATACTGTACCGGACACAAATAGAAAGCGTTCATAACATTAGAACCGGGCGGTAGTGGCCCGGTGGTAACGTCACCAATTATCACCCCGGAGGATGAGTGTTCGAATCCCATCAGCACCGCCTGACTTCCCCATTTGTGTATTCTATGTGTATTCTATGCAGCGCTTTGATTGAACTCTCCCCCCTTCCTGAAATTTGTATCTTTGTGCATTCAATAAAAAAGGAAGTAGAATGAAAAAAAGAAAGAGAAAAGAAGCAAATACCAACTTACAGGACCAATTCCTGAATCATATGGCTGATTGCGGTGTGCGGTTCTATGTGTTTCATGTGTCCGTTAGGCCGAAAAGATGACTTATCTTTGTTCAAATGTATGATCTCAAACAAGAGTAAACGAAAGGTAACGAAATTGAACAATTGGAACAGAGCCAATGCAAAGATTATATAAAACCTTCACCTTCAAGCACTAGCGCTACCTCGAAGCACTGAATTGTTTGTTAATACTCCAAACCGCCCTGCAAAATACCAATCCTATCAATAACGTTAAGTCTTTCATATCTGAGGGAATTATTGGACTGTTAATTTGTCTGTTATTATTACAACCGTTGTAGTGTGAGCTCGAAATTAGATATCAGCGTTACATTTGTGGACAGTGCTCGGATTCCACAATCAAGACAAGACAAGCTATAACCCAGGGCAGTTGGCCTCAACGAGCATATCAATGGAGCTCTGGTCGACCGGGCTTATCAAGTAATCAAATAGTTTGCCTGTAACGGAGATCATTTGTTGGAACCAAATGACCACTGAATACCATTTTCTATTTTTCTGTCATTAGAGAACTCTTTGATTAGCCGTTTATCGTATCCAGAATGTTGTTGGGAAATTAGGCTTTCCGTGTAACAAATGTGTTTGTTTCGTCGGTGATTTTCCGTGGGGGTAGATACCAGTTTAGATGAAATGAGTCCTCCTGGTATATATGCTCAAAGTGGATACATCAATGAGACACTGTTGCAATATTGTATCCTAATATGAACCCGAAAATCATGATGCATTGAACCCAAATAACCCATTGCATAGTTTTAATTGTATCTGTAGCGCGCATCACGTTTTCCACGCTTCTTGTGAATTACCTTAAATATGCCAAAATTTCCCACCTTTTATTTTCTTGTACCCGCTTCCCCTGTATTTTCTTCCTTTTCGTGTATCCTAAAGTGGCTGGTGGCCTTCCACCAGCAGGCGGCATCCGGAAAGCCTCATCTGCAGAATCACTAACAACGACAAGAGGTAATTCAGAAACAATTTTTCATTCGTAACCCTTCATTTTCCATTCGCTACTCATGTGAGCACATCTATTTGCCCTTGAATGGTTAGTTGAATGGTTATGTTAGACCCTAATATGGTTTTAGGCAACCATCATGGAATCAGTCGTATACCGAGGTATACCGAGTGCCTCCGTTTTCTGCTAAGGAGGATTTTGAAAATCGCCAAATTTGACGGATACCGATACTCCGAGATTATGCGTTCGTATATTGTGTTTCATCCCCATTAGATCGGACTGGTTTTCAAAGAATTTAGTCGAAGTATCGACGATCTGATCCCATACATATCCTTTAAATCAATAGGTTATCGTAGTAATCTATCTGAGTGGTTATATCCCCATAATATGCCAGTTGCAAATAGATCAGCAATGTAATAATTCTTTGTGAATACAGAGGTTTGTTGCAGAAAATCACTGCACTGTCCGCGAACATCCATAGAAGAAGGCAGTTACATAAAGTTTTGCTTACGTATCTCAAACTTGATCACAAAATGTTTTTTGCCTGACTTTATAAGCGACTTAAGTATTAGAATGTTTGCTGCATTACACTGGTGAAAGTTCTTTTGTTTCTTTTCTAATTTAATATCGGTTTGTTCTTCCCCACAAATCAATATGATATCAAGGATTACCCTTGAATGCACAAAGTGTTTCCTGACTCACTGGGTTGAACTCAACTTTATGGATGTGAATTTTCTCCAGGTCAATGGATATCTGAAGTCAATGGTTTTGTAGACAGCTCACACAAAGCCTAGTGACACATGGTTGTACCTACTTGAGTATATAAGGAAACCTCCGAGGAGTAAGAAAAATATAATCAAAACGACAGAAAAACGATTAATGTGCGTAAATGGTCGATCGGTTTCATCAGTAGTTTCTAGAGTAAGGGAGTAAAGCACACGTTTGGGTCAACTATGGGTATACGGTTATCGGATGACGAACAAAGGGATTAAGCGAAGAGACTATTTCAGCCCAAATATCGGAAACTTTGCTTGCGTTACAGGAATGAATTTCGATTTTACGTCCTCTCTGTAGTGCTATGGTTACCCTTCATTGCCTGCATTTGCTTTTCCCGCTAGGTGATTCTCCACGCTTCGCGCGAAAGAATCAGGACCCGTCACCATCTGCGCAAGGTAATGAATGAATATCAATTTAAGCTCAGTTTCACACATTTCTGTTTGAGTTATGCCAATTTCGATACATGAGGTGAAGGGTGCTACGCGGTCTCGTTCACGTAACTTAGCCCTTAAATTTGCAGTCAACCCTTCGCGCGGTAGGTTGATTAGTTTAGGCCAGTACTAGAAACATATCCTTTATTCTAAAACTCTCAATTCCAGTGAACAAGTGCGCCTAGAACTGGTTGATCACATCTTACAAAGCATGACTTCGTCGATTGTTCACATAGAACTGTATCGTGATCATAAACAACAACCCAACTGGGTAAATTTTGTAAGCATGAAACGAAATTTACACATCACGTTGTTCATCAATGTTATCGCAGTTACTTAACTTTGCGCTCTGGGGTTTTCTTATTTCAAAGAAAACACCATGGCTAAAATTGACATTCATCTTAATTGCCTCAAAAACTGAAGCTTTCCAACTATATTGTAAAATAATCAAGTTGGCTTTAAACTAGAATAATGTCTACCGCAAACTACAGCCAGTCATCATCACCAACTGCATCGCTCAGAAAAATGCCTTCTGAGTATCCAGTTGATTATGGTGATAACGTCTAGCCATCTCCACCTGTCAAAATGCTTTTATAAAATTGTGCTTGATGCCGGTTTAGAAACACGATCTCTGGTGTTAAGCGTATTTTCAGGTTATCAACAATCTCCACTAATCGTCCCGGATTATTCTGGTTACTCTGTCACTCTGCACGTAGTAACAATTGACTGAGTTATCTATTGTTGTGTGTGGTTTTTTTTTGAGTTAAGTGGCTGCTGCAAAATGTTCATGCCTCAGTGGAAAAAAGCAATTATCTGCATCTCAGTGACTTCTACAATGTTTAGTCACAATGCTACCTGCGTCTGATCCAGTTACTTGGCCGGTAAACCGCTTGTTCATTGAATGATTCTCACGGAAGATGATCGTGATCAGAAGAGCACGGGCATTTTCCATCCACCGATGATTTCAGAATGAGCTGGTTAGGGCAGGTATACATCAGCCAATGAATAACTACACTCATACGCTTTGCCTTCTGGGATCATTGTGTGGCACTTATTTTTCAGGTGCATTTCCATTTTGTGATTGTCACGCAAAATGTGACGGGACGACGTATTTATTGGTACGAAATGAATATTTATTATAATTGGAGATTACAAATTGTCGGGAAGTGAAATTTGAGACACAGAACAATGTGCAAAAATTAAATGCCAAATCAAATATAAGGTAATTGAGTGAGAGCAAATGAATAAGGCAGTATATCAAACGTTAATATAAAGTGTCTCGGATCAGTATTATACATGAACTAAAAATCTGTTTTTTTCCTGCTGTTAAATTGCTTACCTTACAAAATCTTTAAAACCACTTAATGTTGACCCTTCTATTTTAGGACCACTTGGCTCTCCGTCCCCACCACCAGTGCCGCCCAGAATGTGTAATTGTGCAGTAATCATCTTTATTTCACTAATTATAAATACAGAAGTTTCTTTTATTCATTTGATCACTCAAACCAAACAATTTAGGGAAGAACGTGAACAACTCAGCTCCATATGACGACAGATTGAACCGTTTTACTGAACCTAATAGGCAGCTTTCCCATCACAGTTTTGATGCATTTGATTGAAACTGATAAAATTGCTTTTCGTGTTTTTTTTTTCAAAACAACAGATGATTACCCTGAATTGTGTTACTCATCGGAGGCTGAATTAGTAGTAGAACACGTAATGGGTGTTTATGTGACCCTGATGCAACATACCGAGATGATAACTATAGAAAATGTAAATGAACGTCTAACCCACCGGTATGAAACAGCTGTATGGATTGTTAAAAGATTCACTTCTTAGAACCTTCATAATAGCAACATTATGCTTACGGAGCATTCTTTCGTATTCGTTAGTTCGACGATAGGCCGGCACGCCTTCTCCCTTTACAAATCCACTCATCTGTCTACTTAATTGCAGCGCACCCAGTATCAGGTATGTTTAATGAGAGAAAACCTGCACGGTTGATGGGAACCAAATGTTACTTTGTCTTGTATCACATGCAACCAAGCTTTATTCGATCCACTAATGGAAACACACCGTTCCAACAATGAAGTTCAATCATCCAAGTGCTTTTCCAATTATTCGTGACCGGCAAACAGTAACGCCAAACACACATTTTGCTGACATTATCCATCATCAATCATCCAACTTCATTACCGAAATCACCCTCATATGTTTGCAAAAAAATAACGTTCGGAAGCCCGTTTGATTGATAACTGAACAGTTTATTGAGGGCAACCTGACTTTCTATTTATTGGAGAAGTGCTCCACAAATACTACAAGTGAATTATGCAATATGCATAGTGTTATTCTTGACTGGTTCTCAATCCCATATCTAGCACACCGCTATTGAGCGTGGGTGTCCACTAAAGCATTGATGCCTTTCTTGGATTGTTTTTCTCTCTAAACGTTACGGTTTCTGCATATCAGTTGCCTCTAGCCCGGTATTGGTATTGGGTGCGACTTCAGCAGGAGAATAGCCGAACGGAACAAACCCAAACCTGTGCTCATGCCCAGTTTTGGTTTCAGGAGATCGACTTTTTCTCATTCATCTGCATGAATTTCTCCACTATCAGCATTTGCTCCTCTTGAAATCCTCCAGAAATGTAAGTCTTTGCAGATTTTACCCTTTTGCATTAGGGGAACATTTGAGCAAAATTCCCTTTTTATTTGTTAGCACCTATAATTATAAAATACAGAACATGCATAAACTAGCAAGATCAACAACATTAATCATCTAATATTTTTATGAAATTGAAGAAAGTATAATTTTTGAACAGTTCTAAGCTGCCGATACAAGAAGGAATTAGAACAGGTGCATTGTCATTGCGGAACCCGGCAAGAGCTTCGTTGTGGTACTATAAGACGGTGCAGACTATAGGAATAAGATTATAAACATTTTCGGAGATAGGCGACATCTGCTTCGCTCAAGCCCCTAAGACAGCACAATTTCATGTCTAAGGCAGCATATGAACAAATGAGACCGTGAGGAAACTTCGTTCATCGGCTTTGCGGTTCACCTAAACTTTACAAGCTCGGACGAGCTCTACGACTTATTTTACACATGAGCTCTGCATTTTACCATTCAGGTTCACGATCGTTCTTGAGTGTTTAGGAACCTGTTAGCAGACAGATGTCTCACCTCAGTCTGAAGGGTACATTCAGATCTGTCGAACGTATATGAGGATGACGCAAGATTGGCTTATCTATGTCATTATTAATTGTAACATCGTTGTTCACCAATGTTACTTTGAGGAGATACAATACACCATTCATGAGAATACATCACGGACCATGGGATAAACATCGGTTATCCATTATCTAACTTCAGAGGGCTTCACCTACGGTGTAATCTCAGCATTTAGGTCAGCCTTGACGCAGAAGTTTATATGCGGAAGAAAGGAATTGCAACCGTACCACCTCTGGGCCCACGTTTTGACTGGCATGTTTGTCGCAAATTTGGAAAACCCGGAAATTCGAAATACCATAAAAGGCTTAGAGTATCACTCTTGGATTAGCCCATTCGTTTGTTCAGGGCGCCAGACACTCTTGATGGTCTTCGGTGTGGGTTTCAGTCCTTGGGAGATCGTTAATTTCTTACTAGGTAACACACTCATATGCGATGGAAATGTTTGTGATAACCGACAAATAGCGCTGGACAGCTTTTTCGTCCTGTTTGGGGCCGCGCTCAATTTCACGTAGGAAAGAGAAATGGCCTTTGCATCCCATTATCCAGCTGTTACCTTTACTACGAGCTAGGATGGAACAATTAGTATATCAGTCTAAAGAAACTCCACATGGGCAGGTTAACAGACCCACTTCTCCTTCTTCTTATATCGTTAAGATGGAAGCAAAACCCCACCCGATCTCAAGCAGCTTGCATTAAAAATAGATGTTTTGCGAAAAAACTGCGGTCAGGATCGAATCAGCTAAGGTTGACACTACCGAAAACGCCTCACCAAATCGATATCTTCCGATGGAGGGATATACATTTGGACATTATTTGTTGCACATCCGTTCATTTCATAAACTTGTATATAAATGACTGTATTGTTCAGAGGAATAAGTTATCAAAAACGAGCTTATTCGATACGAGTGTTGTTCCGTCAATGTCATGACAGGACAACGCAAGGAGTCAGGGAGGTTTTAGTATCATATTAAAGTCTTGACTGAATTTTAAGAACCATTGTGGGTCTTCCACATAAAATATTTTTATGTATATCGATTCATGATTGATTCGACAAAACTTCTCAGAGGCAAAAGAACAATTTCCTTGGTGCGCATCAGGCATGCGCATCAGGTAATCTTTTGTTTTGATATCGCTGAACGTGAACTCGCGATAAATAAGTCAATGCAAACGTCATTTTCAGCGCGGGAAAATGATTTGAGATGAACAAGCCTCGAAGAATCATTGCGATTATTCTTTATTTTTATATTATATTCCAGGACCGAACTACAGATATTACATAGATATACGATTGTCCATTTAGCATCGTCGGGAGGAACCAATATTGCGGACGGTGGCATCAGGATTTGATAAAATTATGCAAAGATGTGAAAGTAAAATGTAAGACAAAGGAACAGATTACCACAACTAAAAAAATAATTACATCACATGTTGGGCAGACGTTGACCATTTTTACATCGTTTTGTGTTTTTCATTTTGAATTTAGTCAAGAGAATTGTAAAGATCGGTGAGTCTTTATTATCAATATCACGTCATTTATTTTTCATGACACAGTTGCTAACGGAAAGTTCTTAGCATCGTCAAATAATTTTGTGTGAGAAATTTCTTTCGAATACTACCTCCTTTGAGAAGATTTTTAGAAAATGGACAAACTTAAGGCCGAAATTTGATAGACATTGTGATTGGCATACGCTTAGCTGTTCGCGTTTTGGAAATAAATACCTGTATAATATATTTCTAAAAGGTTTACCTTAAAGAATTGAAAGACTGATCGGTGGTACGCATGGGTGGGACCGTTCGGTAGGCAGGGTTTATGGTGATCCTACTTCAAGTCATCTGTTTCAGAGATTTGTATGCGAATAACAACCGGCTAGTCCAGAACTCACCGCAATTTCGCTGGCGGTTGCTTACTCGCGTCTGGTGCAACACGGACAAAAATCCGAGTATTCCTGATGGCGAAAAAACTGAATTATTCGACATCAATTGTGCTCAAGGGTATACCCTAGCTTAAGCTCAAAAACAACCCACGATACCATATTCTATGCTCCTTGCTCTGATATATATTTTTAATGTATATGGCTAGTAGTGGTATGCAATTTGGGGAATATCTAAAAGGAAAACCTTTCCCTTCATATTGCACAGTGATTGCCAACAGATTTTCTACTCACGACCGAGTACACCTTTTGCCACAGCCGAACTTAGGACTGTGGACAGCATATTCGTGATTACTAATGGATTCCCGAGGTTTCTGGGACGGATGGAGTAATGAGCCCATTTTGCACATAAATCGGTTATCACGAAATCAGGATGAAATCTGTTGCGGCCGTATCACTTGCAATAATACGACTGAATGCATCAATTGAGCTTCCAAGTTTCTAATGCTTCTAAAACGCGACTAAGAACAATATAACCTTGAAAAAATAAACATAAAACGTTTTAAGTGATTCATGAACATGCAAGCGCAGCAAAACATTGCTATGTTATCGGTTTGTATTACTGAGTTGAGTCATTCCAAAACTGTTGTACAGTTCAAATGAATCGATTTCTCTCACCTACTAAACATCGCATTGGAAAACCTCTCAATCAAGCCGTTTAGGTGATTGACAACTAGCTATTCGACGAATGTAATTTATTGGGTAAACAGTTATGTTGGTTGCTATATCCATCTGATATGAACCAATATATTGGAAAAACATTATTACAATATTCATAACAGACACCTTGAAATGCACATCGATCAAGCTAGTTAAGCACAATAATCGGTTGTTCCCTTGATTAGAATATCATGTAAGTGAATTCCTAGTTTAACCTTAAGAATTGGCGGCATTATGAAGAGCTGGTCTTCCTGGCAGGAAAGGTAACTGTGCATCATGGTAGGTTATGTGGAATGTTCTCAGTGAGATCGGGGAATCCTGATGTTGCTCACTATGAAGCTTCGAATACCAAACATTAGAATATTTCCTTGATAGAGCTAACATTCACATTTATCGAAACCACTGCTAGAGCCTGTGACTGTTGGCTCTGGCCTCAGCAAGAGTGAAAACTTTTGAATCTACCCTACAAGTTGGATCGGTGATTCGAATGTGAAAACAACAGTACTATCGGCGTGACCTCGTAGCCCAGATGGTAGAGCATGCGTTGCTCGAAAGCGTAGGCGGCGTGCTCGCGTGGGTCCAAAGCCCACGGAAGCTACTCAACATTTCACAATTTTAACTTAAGAATTCAATCTGCCATAAAAGAATGTGCCATATTTGGTGAAATGTTTAAAAGAATATGTAAGATGCAGTTTGTACAAATAATTCATAGAGATTATCTTTGCTAATTTGCTCTCTGAATACTCATTATCACAACTTTCTGGTCCTAATTCTGTGGCAAAAAATATAGCGAAACAAGTACCTAAAGGAAGTGAGTTGCTCATTCAGAGTTTTACAGTAGTTAATTTACATACCATTAACATATGAGAAACCAGTTTTCAATCTAGGCGACGAAATGTGGAAAAGAGGAATCCGGGAATGGATTGAACAGCAACCAGCTTGATTCATAACATGCATTTTAAGGCAATGGCAGAACTAGTTATATCCATTTCGCCATTAAAATCATCGAGAATGAACGAAATACTAGGAGTAAGACAAATACCCAAAAATATTTGACTATTATTACACAGATGGTTGGTGATCGGCAAATGTATTTAAATGAATTTAAACACAATGTAAGTTTTACTTCAAATAATGATTTGAGAAAAATATTTCAGTTATTACATGTTTTTCTTTAATCAGAAAGTAAACGCATTGAAATCCCTTTCCCCTATAGGAAACAAAAATTACAGCGTTTAAAGGTTAAACTCCGAGTACACTTCTTTGTATACATTTTGAGTGACTGAAGTGCAGACTGCGAGCGTTGCTCTCGCAGGTTTCTTCGAGTAGTAAAAAGTGTTCGAAGATATTTCGTAGCCCGGTCTACGCAACACCATCAGCGTTGACTGGTGAAGGCGAAAATTCTTAGCGTGATTGAAGCAACATAAGTTTTTGATTTTGTTTTCTGCACCCTTTCAACCTTATTGATCAAATCCGTCTACCGGTTGCCAGTTAAATATCTCGTTGGTTGCCCTGGTTATCCACACCCTTGTATTCATGTGCCCGTTAGATGTCTTGGTTCCACTTGAGATCAACTAAAACTCGGTTTCAAAATTGTTTGAAGCTGTCCAAAATCGCCAGTGCTTTCTTTGATAGTGATACACGGGTTGCGTTTTCATCAGCCTGCTTATATTGTTACACCCAGTGTACTCCGTTTCTAATTTTCTATGAAAATGTCTGCCAATAATGATCCCAATTGCTAACCCATGGCCATTCTTTCGTCATTAGGACGACTTTGATCTAACACCATGCGTAACTTGCACCAAGGTATTTATGCATTGACTTTTTTGTTCCTCGCCCCATCACTTTTGCATCGATCACTTCGGAAGCACGATCTCCAGCATCCGTGGGAAATAAACTCGGCTACTTCTCCTCAAGTATTTAACTATCCGTATGTGTTCGTGTAAAAATGTTCAAAGTTTTCAAGTGGTCGGTTCGACCGAGTATCTCTCACTGTCTCGGTCTCTTTGACGGACCTAACTTCTACCGGTTCATCATTAGAGTTTGGCAAGAAAGCCTATATCTTCTGTGCAACCAAGTTTCTGATGGCTATAAGAATGTGGTGTCCAGTACCAATACTGTTTTGGTATCAAGCACCTTCTGATCGCACATTTCTGGCTCCTCCAGGAGTTTTGGTTCTCGTGTTCTTTTAGCGCGTCGTTCGTAAGCAGCGGTGGTCCATGGATATCTGATACGTGGAAACACCTAAAATTCGAGTTTGTGCATAAATTTGAATTCGATCAGCGCTGCAGTGTCTCCATTCGTCTGTAATATGTTTTTACTCAGCGTATTTCGTGCACCAGTTGTTGGTTCCTCCAGAAGCTCAGAATCGAATTGTAGGTTAGTATCCGGTAGACGGCGTATTTCAGTTGACTATTTTCACGTCGTTTAACTAATGTTTTCAGGAATGGTACTTCTTTCGTTTTTTCGTCCAAGATGAATTCCATTGCAGCAAACACATTGTTGATCAAACAGTGCATCTTGACTCGGTTACCGATCATCTGTAATCATCAATTCTTGCTAGGAGAGCTCACCAAAATAACAATACCAACACCACCATCATCATAAACAAGAACATACTGATCATTTTTCCACGGAACGGCTGATCAAACCACTGCATTAACTAGTTGATGATACAGTTTCACCGGTCTATCACATTTTTATATTTCTATTCTATTCAAGTGAAACTCAACAAAGGCTTCAGTAAGTAATTCAATATGCGTCGAATCAGGTGCTTCTCATCTCATATCCTTTTTTGCGTTGCTCAAACGCTTTCGGTAAACTTTTGAGCTACTTATTCCGATTCTAATTCTAGGAAATATCTTAAGTTACAGCTTACAACCATTGTTTCACAACCTGGTTGGCTTTTGTGTACTAAGTGAATTCGTGATTGAGGCTGCTGTTGTGGTCGTGGGTCGTTGGAATTTTATAAATACTCTCAAGAAACAGCGCTCCCCATGAACTTTCATAAGTATTTGGAT
>UZAN01039473.1:110862-138781 GCA_900618425.1 Echinostoma caproni
CGGGTAGCTAGCAGACTGGCGCGGAATTCTCCAGCTTTACGGGGTACGTTGGTGCGTAAACGCAAGAGAATTATACTGTATTGTATTGAAGCTTTAGCGAGTTATATACTAGCTTTCAGCAAAAAAAATAGATCACCATTACAATTTTATAAAAAAGAGTGAAAAGGTGGGGCTTAGAAGGTGCACAAATATGAGTTAATTACCAGGTTCCTTAGAAAGCACAGAACGAACACTGTCCTTGTCGGTCAGTATCCGGACAAGATAGGGTACCAAAGGTTTCTGTATGCAGATATGCAAGACGGGATAAGTTTGTATTTAGAGAGAGTTGGAGATTTGCATGCGCACAAATCAATGTGTGGAGGATAGGTACAATCAGATAGAATATTGTCAGCAAACTTTAAGCACGCTTCAATAAGGGCAGTACACATATTGCGCAGCCGTTCAAGGTCCCACATCGACAGTTCCAGTTTTGCTATTCCGATTCACCAACAACCTCAAACGTATTGAAAAGGATAGATGTGGTTCGAGTTGACCGAGTAATGTGAAACCTCGTAGTGCACTGAATCACAAAAACGTCTTCATTCAAGACTTTTAAACCAAATCACGCCCATCCTTCACAAGTTGCTCGAATGTTCAGTCATCGTTCATTGGGATAACAGACCAGTCCGTCAACAAACCCACCATATAATCTAAACTTCAACTAGCACAAAATATGAAAAACTCACCTGCGAAATAAAAGACTATGAGAATTGATTCTTTAAACTTTGAAGCTGGTCTGATGATGTTTATTAAAAGTGCAAAACATGCTAAAGCTTTCACGAATCGTGGTATAAACTAATTATTTGGTGAAATATTTACAACTCTGGCTTGATCACATTACTTTTCTTATAGAAATCCTGAAAGACGTAGTCACCGCTGTTCAAAATAATGGTGAGTGCAAAATTTTTCTTCCATTTTCCGATGATAAAACCAGTAATATTTTATGGTTTCTAAACAATAACAAATAAAGAAGTTTAAAACTGAAATATACCCAAAAAGGACTGCGCAATCAATCATTTTTGAATTCCGGTTTCATTGATGATCTCGTTCAGAAGTGCAATTCCAATATGACCCCGGTTTCGGTGAGTTAAAGTGAATTTCGAGGTGGCAGGTTTTCTCCGTGCGCATTCGAAACAAATGCGAAAATACTTTATGACGTATTATACAAATGCAATCAGACACGGTCAAATAAACTACCTGATAACTTCCTGACTTCAGGACTAATGTTGACTAGATGAAATAATGAAATAATATTTCTCATGATCAACTGGTTAAATTAAATGAGGGTTGCAATTGTAACTGTTCACGATCGCATTACTACAGTGTCTCTGAGAAACACTTCTGTATTTGGTATCACCTTGCATCGGGTCTTCTACAGGATTTCGTATTGCACAATTATGAGCCTTACAAAAAAAATCCGGTTTGTATCTACGCTTCGCTATTACCTCAAATTGCATCACTTTGCAATAGTTTTGTGCAGTGAATATTTAATTGGCTCCAATGACCTATTGAGACTAGATACTTCAACTGTGAGCAATTTACATCAATTCAGATATTATTAATAATGAAGAAAAATGAGTTTTCCAAACCTGTTTGTTCCCATGTATATTTGGCTTTGACGGCTTGAGTAGTTCAAACAAACATTTTGATTTGCAGAAATTCTTGTTGAATGGATGACAATGATGAATTCAAATGGTATGTCCGGAAAAAGACGTTTACAATAATGATCTGTTTTGAAACTAAATGTCAGCCTGCTAATCACTGTGATTATTTCGCATGATGTTAGTGCATTCATTTCAAGCAGCTTTGTTTGAGGGCTACATGTATTGCATACTAGAAATCTCACCAAATTGTCGGAGATGCTCAATATCTACCACTGCTACGAATGAATTTCTAGAACATTCAAGGTGCTAAATTCTCAACTCTGGACCTGACTTACGTTCCAGTGGCATCATTACCTCGTAGTAGTGAATAAAAAGAAAACAGCATGTTTTCATGTATTCGCTCTCAAAATCCAACCTGCAGTGAAATCAGACTATGAGGAGTTGGTGTGTTCTATATCATTCAACTTGAAAGTGACCGTCTTGATGCACACGCGTGCGAGGAAACCGAGACACACGCGAAGAAACCTAGCGTATTATTACAAACACCGCAAGGTGCAACGTGTGGCATAAGCCGTTCTCAGGCTATCGGGCATTTTGAATGTAATTAAATGACATATACACCTGAATAGTAAAACTGTTGGACAAGAGTTAGTGATAACCCAGCGGTTTCAAAAGTGAAACGTCAATCACATGAACATCAGAAAAAACTCTGATCGGATTTCAACGCTCATCCATGTCTTCTTAAGCAGACTTCTGAGAATATTCATTCGACGCTCATTCAAGTGTTTCTTCGACTTATATTCAAATATACCGACATTCTCTATTTTAACTTAGTCAAAACAATTCTCTTTTGATGAACCACTGCACACGGGAATGAAAAATGAGCTGCCGAATGTAATAGATACAAACTCGAAGAACGATATTGGTGGCTCTGATATATTACATGGAAAGACTTGGTTGGATTTGTACACGTATGATAAATTTGTGCTTCGGGATGTTCCATCCAAAAACTTGTGGTTTCAAAAAACCACTTTGATCAGTCTGAAGAATCTTATTCCTATGGGTTTGCACTGGGTACATCAGATTCCATATCCCGCTTATTCCGCTGTATCTAAATCAGATACAATTGTATTGGTGTCTGAAACCACCCTGTTGGATCACAGAATAAAGTTGTTCCTATTACCCTTAGATTCTCGAAGTACGATGTGGCTTAAATAAGCTTTCACGCACGAATTTAATTAGCTTTGGTATTCTGTGTACGTTCCTGTGCATCAACCCGTGTGCGGTAACTTCTACGTGATATTTTGGTAGCAAATATAGATAGAGAGTGAGTGACATTTTGTTCATTGTGGGTGTATATGTTACGTGATATTTACCCTGAGCGTTACTAATCCAACTCAACCTAATATAGCGATGAAAATCTCCCGGGAAATTGTGGCAGTGCATAAGACTGATGCCAGTTTCATTGTCAGGCACCAACTAAATTGTTGTGCTGTTGTCTGTTATCAGCTAATCCTTTATCCCTTTGATCCCCCGTTACAGAAATGACTAGACAGCTGCATCAATACCTGATTCGAGGTACGTTTTACTAATGCAAAAATGTGACCAATTCAGGTAACCAATTGGAGGCTATAAAACTATGACCTAGTTGAACAACATTTACTGTGTCAGAATTCTTGAGTGTGAGTTTTACTGTTCGTTATCCAACTGAGTGTTAGTTCTTGTTTTGAAAGATGATCATCGTTTGTCAGGATTCTTCCACTGATTAGTTACGCAAAACTGATTTTACAAGGCTTCTTTATTATTTTTCAGAACCAAAACTGGCATTGCAGTTGTATCCAATGTGCAATGAATTATTTATTATTAGCTAGTTTATCGAAGTCGTTCCCTAACTTACTGCAACTCAATCCTGTTATTTGATGTATCTATAAAATTGATTTACGGCGTTGTATCAAACAGCAATTCCGAGGTACTTACATGGTGAGTAACATGTATTCTGTGCCCTATTATAAACGGTAAGACAAAAAACCTGTTGTTGATTCTCACATTAAACTTAAGCAATGGCTTAGACTATTCGATTCCAACATTTAACTATAATGTGCCTCATTTTAGAATGTTAGATGAAAAACACGAGATGCGCTCATTTTCAGGTGTTGTAATTCCAGTTGAAAACAATACCAAATTGTAATTTACAGTATTGTCCTGTTTACATTTATTATGATTACCAGCGCTTCAAGAGGCTCATGGTGAGTTTTTCCAAAGCTCGTTTTATTATATCGGGATTTCTAGTGTCATCTACTTGCTTAGACCTATGAACGCCCGATTGGTTTAACAATACATTAGTTTATTCTGCCACCGCCGTTTACGCTGCGCATTTCGTTATTTCTCCAGGCAGCGTTTGTATGCTCTTGTCTCGCTGCCTGAAAATTTTCTATAATCTGAAAACAAAAATAAAGTAGAGCTGAATATATATATGTGTGTGTTTCAGCCATCATCGGTTTAACTCAGAAATGATAAAGAGTATCCTTTCTTAAAGGCAATGACAAAGCACTGTTGCTTAGAATGCCGCAGAAGAGCTGTGGTTATTGTTACCAAACCATTTGACAAAGTATCTCCATGAAAAAAGCTCAGAGCAAATAACAACAGTAAACCTCTTTTTGATGAGGATTTTGAAGGTGATTCTGTGTGCAACTCGAATCATAATCACAGCAGTGAATTTCAAACCCGCCTGCTTGTACGGTCGATGTGAACGGAAATTTGCCGAGCAATTTATCTTAAGCAGAAAAGGCGAATTATTTATATCACTACCGATCCCTTTGGAATCTTCAAATTTCAGTTGCACCATACGACGAAAATTGTACGTTCAAACGCTGGCTCGGACAACTATGTGATCTTTTTATACATTCACCAATTCGCAAATATTGCTCACACAAATTAGGTTTCTTGAAGTTGGAAAGATTATTTATGATTTTTATTTTCTTTGTTCGTTTGTTGTAAGTCATTTTCAAAATAGCGATGATCTCTAGAGCTCACTTGTCGGACCGGCAGAGGTACTTCGATTCGCACATAAATACAGTTGTCTTAAATCTTCATCAGATATCCACCACGGAGTTTAGTTAATTATTGTGTTGTTTACAAACGAATGTATCAGTCTGTATGCTGTCTATATGAGCCGTAGTTGTATCCGATCGACCATGCATGGTCATAAAAAAATGACCAGTCCAATAATTTTACTTGACAAATTCTCGTTTGTGTAATTGATGGTTTGGCAGATTGAAGTTTTATGTTGAGATTATGAATAGTTCAGCTAAGCTACGAAGACACACCAAAAGCACTGATCTTTCCACATTCGAATTACTCACCTAACTCAAAGATGTATGTGGCATGTGACAGGTGAAATCACTCATACTAGGTATATAAGAGTGAGTAGGGTAGACTCAAACCATGACCAGACTGCCATCGTCAGTTTTGAACGTGAAAACGAATGCACTTTAGAATGCTTCCAGAAAAAGTGAAATATCCTTTTATCTTAACCAAATGGTTTTCTCTCTGGGAGACTACGATAAATATCGCCAGTGAAATATCGAACCCAGTGTAATCAGCTTTGCGGAAACAGCCGGAACACAATTTGAACAGCATTCATTCCTCTGTTGCTTTCATCTGTGCGGAATTTATTTGTCAATATTTCTCTTTATTGATAATAGGGTGCATTCATTCCTGCAATTCTGTGCATAAGTCATTTATAAATGTAACGCATTGCAAACAAATCAAAAACAATTCATCATCAGAAATCACCGAACGAATTCACGTAGCTTCTAAATTTGTCACCCGTTCTAGTCAAAAATGCTAAGGGTAAGTTTCCATATTGTAAGTTCTCGTGAAACGTTGCCAGAGAAAATTATTGCATATTGAGTAGGATCGAGTTTTCTGGCTTTGCAGAGCGTTTGTAAATCTCGTGCACACAGATGCACACAGGTTTGAAATTACGCGGTTTTGCTTATTTGAGACATACTCGTGAGAGAAGATCTTTTGTCATTGAGTCTATTCGATCAGCCTGGATGAATTGTTCCTGACTGCCTGAACGATCCTGAGTACATGGAATCTGTAATGTGATGATAACTTGCTTCAGCATAAAAGATTCCCCGACTCACATAACCCTTTTTCACCTTAGTATAGCAGCATCAGTAAACATTTGTCACTGGGCAATGTCCTGAAATCCCCGCTTCATATCATTTGTATTGCGATTGCTCAATGTAATTGGCTTGGCATCTATCATGATTTGGAAAAATCCTTAAATACATTGCGTTTTTATCAATTAGCACTATGATTTTTAGGGTGGTCTTGTACATGTTTTACATTTCAGGGGCAAATTTCCTAATGATTACGTTACAATGTTTTCCAGTAATTCTGCAGCTTAAGACAAATTCACCACTAGACTATCTGTATCACTCATCCCTCTTCTTTTAGCCATCGTTATTTTGGAAAACTGATATCATGATACAATTTTAAAACATAAAATTCCGTGCTTTTAATGAATTTACATGCTGTCATTCTTTGTGGCACAGTCAGATGTATTTACGCTCCCACAACACCGATTTTGGATTCAATCATTTACACGGAAATCCCATCAGAGAGCAACTTAACGAATTTCAGTTTATCACAGAGGTACACCTGTCTTCCTCAATGACAGACTCAACAGGATTTGTGCGCAATAGGGCATTTATCTACCGCAACGTGGAGCGCACAGCAAATGCACCTAGCAGTCCAGATATCAGGTCACATGGTTGTAGCGTGTTTGTATTTTCCACCAATGGAGAAGTCAATGGCGGCCTCTCACAACAGAACAGAATTGGTGAATATATAAATCACCTCATGATTTTCCGTGACATACACAGATGGCCTACAATGTATCTATAGGTTTACAATGTGTATGTATTTGTAAGTAGCCTGAAGTAGGGATTGAAAACTGTTTTTTGGTCCAGATAAACAGGTCTTCCCATGATTTTTGGTTATGTTACTCGATGAAAAAGATTGCGCAGAAGAAGGTTTTCTTATTTGAGAAATCTCTCGGACAAAATTTGTCGATACCAAACGTTTCCTAGAAAGGGTATCCTTTCATTGTGAGTGCACTGTATGATGAGAAAAATACGCATTCGTCAATGTGATTGAGACTATTCGACCTGCAATAAATAAATATGCCTCTCTGGTTCCACTTTACCCGGTAACAAGATCTAACACAAACTCTACCAATCCCTTGTAGATTGCGCCGCAATTTTGCAAATCTAACATTAGAACACGTTTTTGTCGTCCTAATAACTGGCATGTATGATTCCGATGATGCGCTTAAATTATAGATATATTTATCCTTAGATAACACACTCAATAGCAGCTTTGTTTTTTTGGCAAAATTTGCATTCCAATTGATCCGTATAGATCAAGAGCTAGAAGAGCACGTTAAAATGAAAGTGTAAACAAATGAGTTCCTTCAGATTGTTCGGGATAAAAATTATGGGATGCATTTCTGGAACGTCTTCATTTCAACAACTCGTGAGATTTGACAACGGTGATTCATTCTGATAATACTGCTGAACACTTGTAAATTTCCAATCATACGATCTGATCTCAGATTTTCTTTCATAGGGAGTATTGACACAAGCGCTCCGTAAACGAAGATCCCTATGTGGAGCTCAGCGTGCACTAACGTTGATGACGTTTTAGTTGGTCACTCGATAATAATCATAATAATAATAATCAATACGGTCAATAGCAACCACCAGAAAAACAACTGGTTTGACATCAAGGGACTTTATAGAACTGTTAAAACGTGGACCGTTTACTTCGCTAATTTGACTCGTAATTTCCAAACAACTCAACTGTAGGCATCATGTCACTTCCACCCTTGAAGTCACTTCTTAGTTAATCCATAATTTTGCTCTCTTTATTCTGTTTCCTTTGAAATTCACCCTCTCTGTCTCAAATGCATAACTTAGTCAAGCAATTTAGTAATATTGAACGAGTTATTTTCACACACTCCTTTTATGCCACCGATTATTCTAAAACAGAAATCCAGAAGGGTGAGTGAACGGTTGCTATTAACGTAAAAACACTGCTTTCATGTACGCAGCGGTTGGCACATCGATGTTGCTCAAGAAATAGACTAAATGTGTGCTCATGACAACAGTAATCCAACCACAAAGATTATTTTTAGCTGGATTTCAGTGGATTGGTCACAAAGTAGCGTTTCTGTAGAAAATTAAATCAATTACCGGACCCTGCGGTTTCATTCTGTGAATACTAATTTACTTGTTCCAAGGGATCGGCGTACATAAGCCGCACTTTCAGGCAACTGTCCGAACGGATTCGTGAACATCACCCTGCATGGCTGACCACCGGAAGGATTAAGTCACTCACCAGTGCTGTCATTCTACACCTAGCTGGAACAAATCACACTTTGAACGTATCTGAGGCTTTCTGCTCGCTGTATAATGTTCGTGGTCGATAATCCAGGCTGGCTGCAGCAGAAGCGGTGGGGATTCGTTTGCACACTTCCCCCCCTCCTCCCACTGAGTGCTCGAAAACAAGTTGTGCAAGCGCTAGTTCTTCTCTGGCTCACCTCAACCCCCACACCGTATCACGAGTAATCTCGATAATCGGATGAGTGGACAAACAAATATGTGATGGTGATAAAGTCGATTTCCGGTCTCACGATGAAGTCGTTTCTACTAATCTGTGATTTTATCAAAATTTTCGGAAATAGATTTACGTATAGAGATGTATTGGCATAAATATGAATTTCTGAAAACGAGCTTGTTTGGTTTGAAATCGCTCAACGCCGGGTGCTCTCTGACCGTATTTTGGTTCATTCATGTTTTGTATTTTTTTGGCAGTAGAAATTAAATGTGAAATATTTAGGTACATTTCACGTAACTGACTCGTTCCCGTGTATATTTACCAAAACACAGAAATACAAAATGGTACGTTATTCAACTATGATGCATAAAAGTGCCAATATTTACTGATTATAGATATACAGGTTCGTAACACATCATCGAAGGCAAAACATTACCGCGTGATTCAACTAAAACTCTCCGGTGTTTATTATGATCCGTGTTGAATTGCATTTTTTGAGGCGGCTAACATAGTACGTCTGTTCGCTTAAAACACTTTATTGAATGCACAGGTTACGTTCTGGTATTTGACTTGAATCGCAACTGAGCCAGAAAGTCAAGACAACAAACCGCTGGCAATATCGCAGCATTACGGGTTCAAGTAAACTATATGCTTCGTTTTCGGTGGTTCTTCTATTTGTACAGTTGTCTAATCACCGATTAAACGGTAAAATCTCGGGTATCTTCGGGGAGTTTATAAAATATCCATTCTTTCCTGTTTTCGGAGAAAATAATGACGACAAGTTCTTTCATAGAATAACGCAGTTGGCGTGTCAGATCAAGCCGTCAATCGCATGGTAATGTATTGTATTAAATCGTCGAAGGAGGAACGATTTAACGAACGGGCTTTTTGATGTAGTTTCGTCTTCACGGATTTACACTGCCCTATAGGAAGCAAACGTGATTGGTTCATCAGTTTGAGAGAGAAGATCATCAATGTTCTACAGGGGCACGTTGAGGAGGGAGGGGGGCGGGCGAGGTCAATTCTGAAAATTTCCGGGAACAATTTTTTCCGTGTGTCAGGAAATAGTCACGTACTGTTTGTTCTTTTCATAACTAGGCGTGGGACCATACCAACAGCCAACATTTCGTTTGGCTTGCACGATGGTGATTTGAGGATTTCTTTGGCGGTTATTTCTGTCGTTGCCGGTCGCACTATTACTCAATTTGGAACGCATTGTGGACGATCTTAAAAATATCTTTATATATCTGGTGCTCGCTGTCAGCAGGGTGAGCCACAATCACACTTTTTAATTGGTTGCTTGCATTACCTGCTTAGTAAGACGGTTTTGCGTCCTGTAATTCATTGGGAAGCCTGTCTCATCGTTCAGCTTAAATTGCTGACTAAACATGAGTTTGATTTCTGTACGTGTTAATATGGTCCGAAAACGTATGATATTTCTGAGGTTTATTTTATGTATACATACCGTTAAACATTTGAAACTTTTACTCACTGGTTACAAATGGTACCTGGTATCCACCAACACCATTTTCGTTTGAGAAAACCTTTCTTGACTACAAATTGGACAAACCAAAACTACGTCACTCGTAAGGTGACTAAGTGACATCATTCGAGCTTGATCGAACTGGGATTTTTACTATTTTATTTAATCCAAATGAAAATGTGTAATAATCAGACATATTCTACTTCTCCCGTAGTACTCAGCGGTGAAATGTGTAAGTTGGTGATGATACTATTGTCGTATATTCTTTAGGTGCACATTAATTCTCAAACTAGCTGAACACTAGTTGATATGCACCCATAGCGAGCACATCGTTGGCAAAAGTTAAACCGCATCTCTGTCTCTAACGTCTATCATTTAGCCGATATTAGTTGAGGAAATGGAATTGATGGTATTACTGGCTGAAAAAGTTCCAAAAATTTAACCTCAATACTAATAATGTTGCCTCAGCATGAACTTTCTCTCTCTCCCTCTAAAACTATGCACAGACACAACTGCACGATTGTGGCTATACATTCGGATCATCTTTTATGAAATGCCACCTGACATGTATACAAGCATATACACTCAACATAAAGCGAATAGGTTATCAACAGTGCATCGAGGAGGTGTCCAGGAACCAAGACTAATCAATGCCGAAAGAGTAGTCACACGAGCATGGTAGCTCAGGGGAGAAGGGCGAAATCTATTTGAGGTGGATCTTTAAAGGTGACATGACATACAGCTGTGCATTTGTTTTGTTCAGACATATAGTTCGATTCAACTGTTTATATCTGACAGCACTTCATTTTCCGTTCGTGACACGTTTCACTGAAATGCCAGCATGTACATTAATAAAGTATACAGAAACAAATCCACTTCACTACTTCGCACAAAAAATGTTCACCTTTTGCTCATGTTAGTCTGGCTAACCAGATACGCTAGTTTGTTGGAGTATCACTCAGTCGCATCAATATTTCAAGGAATTGTGCGCGTATTCCTGTACAAACTGAAATCGAAGCATGATAGATTAAGATCGATATTCAGGTCACAAGTCAGCGACTGCATCTCTGATAAGCATATCATGCTGCTAGGAAGTTGCCATATAAGCTTTATCTCTAGTGGAATCTAACCAAGTATGGTAATATTTTCAGATGCTCCCTTGAGAAAAATAACCTTGTTATCCTCTATTTCCTTCATGGATATTCTTACGCCTCACAGCCCAAGAAAAAGGATCACGTGAGTAACGGTGACCACTTTTCAAACTCGTACAGAAAACAGCACACATTAATCATTCATTATGCATCCATTATGTATGTTCACTGCATGTGCAGAGATGTGTGTTCCAACTGGATGGAAACACGATTGGCTTCGTACTCATGTACAATTTAAATCACGATACAAAATGAGGTATTCGTCCAAGCCTAATTTCATTTGGCCTTTTTACAGGAACACCTTATTACCAAGGTAAGTTGCTTTCAGTATTTTGTTTGTAGCTCACTAAAAAAGGGCACCAAATATCCGTTTTTCACCTGTTGGGACTGATCGACTTTGTTCAAAATTTCTATCCCCTTCATAGGGCACAGACTTCAATGTTTCAAGAAAATATATCAGTTCATTTGTGTTTGTATGTCTGTAATAGTTTGAGTGTTTATTGTACAACTTTCGGTTAGAATTAGGGATCAAAATACAGAAAAGTAATCCGCGTCGCAGTTGCACCTCTTAAAAGTGAGAGAGCTATGCACATACATGTATGGGTTATTACCAAGAAATTCCCCTTGACTGAACGTATCAAGTGAAAATAAATCATATATATGGGATAATGAAAAATCGTCTGATGTGCATTTTGAGAGGGTAACATTTTATTGAATTCCATGTTCTAGTAATACGATTCAAAAATCTTGTCCACTATGAATCAAAATGATTTCGCGTGCACAGTTTCTGGTTGAGTCTGATTAGGCGTTACGCACCCCAAAAGGTTGGGTTACAGCAGGCTCGACAAGTGACGATAAAGAAATTGCCTACATTCAACGTTTCCGAAATGAAAACAAGCGGATAAGGTAGAAAGTTAATGGGATAGTCTTCAGTAACATTAGTTCCTCGATTGGCCAAGATGTGTACTAGATAAATGATATTGTCACATGTGGTGGTACGTACAGAAAGAAACTTAAATTTCGGAAAAGAGACACAAATATATATTGAGATGGGAAGGGACAAGCAGTATTCTTCATTTGACAGTATTTAGCTGATAAATGTATCACATGAATCCAAATATTTGTACACAAGGAAATCACTCAAAACAGTACTGGAAATGCCAATTGAACGGGAAAGGAGTTTAAGAAATCTGGAAAAGAGAACAGAGTCTTTCACTTTCAGAGCACGAGAAATGTTGAAGACCAGCATGAGCGATGTGAAAGAATACGTACTATCACAAATTTAACAATCGACGTTGTGAGAACGGTTAGCTTTTCAATTATAGAAGCGCTAAATCATAAGCTACGAAACCAATGTGTTCCAATGCGTTCGGAACGAGTTGTTTGCAAATCCGGTTTTGGGGAAGAAAGCACTGTTAGCATAAAGTTCAGGGTGCTTACTAAACGGAATATTTTAATGAGTGACTTTTGTGGGGCTAAAAGTAAAACCTGTCCACCTCTCGACATTGAGCATCAGGCCAACTACAAACTTGATTTAGACAGTATTATATTTGATGGAAACTGGTAGAATCAGTAAAGGTAAAACTAACCACCGTGTCATTATCATATTTAAAGACGATGACCTTAAGATAGATGGGAAGGTTATTAACTTACAGTGCAAATAGGAATGGAAACAGAAACAGTACTCTCGAAAGCCCTAAAGCTTACTTCCAATAAGGAGGATGATTTACCCCTACAAACATGCATTGCGAGAAATAACTGATTAGTAAATTCGGCCCATCAGTTGCCAGATCGCAATCCAAAAGACGTTGAATGAGAATGCCACAACCCCTATTTTCGAAAGCGCTTGAATAATCAAGAATAATTAAACGGATAATGCCAGACCCTCTATCCAATGAAAATCAGACGCGATAAACAAAGTAAATAACCATAAATCTATATATGAATTAATAGTCAGGGGGGAATTCTCTTCTGATGATCCTAGAGGTAAAACGTGTCATTTGGTGATGAAAATCTTTACCGTAAATTTTGGAATGCACAAAATAGAGCAATGGTCTGAGTTCGCTTACGGGAGTTCGCTATTCAATGAAAATGATTTCCGGATTGTTTACAATTATTGCATGATGTTGGACACGAAGCCACTTAGGAAAAATTACGAGTTTTGTTATGCTCAAGGTAATTGGAAAAGAGATATCAGAACAATTGAAACCATCAGCTGTAATGCAAACGGACTTTTCTAATGCTGTCGCTACTTGTGTGGAGGAGTCAAAAAACAAACAGATATTCAAGCTAGCCGTGTCGGAACCAATTCAAGTGTTAGCTAGTGTGGTATGATGAAAGCAACTGAGAAACCGGGCTTACATAAAACGAACACAATCAATCTTAGAAGTACCAAACCGAGAAAACAGATAAGCGTTTCTATAGCATTTTCTGTTGAAGTTGGTAACCACATTGCGACCTGTGTGAAAGGAATGCACATGCTGATCGTCTCAGAAGATTTCACAATTCACACAACGTTGTCTTCAAACTACGGATCTGGCGAACTTTCCTGTAGCAGAATTATTCCTACATTTTCCATTCATTATGGTGTACCTTGCTTTTGACATCTTTGCGTTTTCGCATAAGCTCACAGATGGTACTCGAAAAAATAGATGGAACGATCAAATTATCAAAGGTACACCGCCTGATTGCTACGCGCCGGCCACCATCGGGTGTATTATAGTATTATTGAACATTTTTCCAAATAGTTTGTAGCGGTTTCTCGCAGGATGGGCAAAATTCAGGAACTGATGTATCAGCATGATTAACCTTAAAGATTTGAAAAACGAAACACCGTAGGGTAGCTTTTCATCTTGACCTGGTATTATCATTTTAATGGTGAAGTATCTGTGTGTGGGATCAGGAGGTCAGATTGTAGAATAACCTTGATTCATGTGATTCCGACAATTGGCGTCTAACTCAAAATCCGATGTGATCCTGGACCGTGTTTGCACCTGCTCATCTGTTCTATTCATGTTAGATGCTCTACATCCACATTCAAGTTGGTAAACCAAATGTGATTTGGAGGACAATGGTAGGGGTTACTTTCTACTTGGAATGGTGATGTGTGTGGTTGTGTACAGAACAATTCAGTTGGTATCACCTTAAAAGTCGATTTTACTACGCCTTCAATGGGTCTTGGAAAATCCGGCTGATATCGTCGCCCTTGATGGGAAGTCAGATGTGGATCTTCCTCGTAGCGACGTAGTCGATTGAATTTCCTAATTAAAATGCTAGGGTAGCCGTTTTCGATAACAATCAATTAGAGAAGGTTCGACTCCGTTTGTTGTGGTGGTGGTGTTCGCTACCCCGATTCGCCCAACACTGAAACAGTCACTTTATTTTGTCACTACTTTATGAGTGCAATATTCTCATTTGACTCAAATCGTCGCAATTTAAAGGGTCATTCTATTTCAGCAACATTGTTCCACTGATTGAACAACAGTCGCACCTTTCCGTATCCCACTGGATATGTTTGCAACTGCTTCAACGTTTCTAATGCAATGCAAAATGCTGTCGCTTTCAACCTGATTTATTATTCTACTCAAAATGCATGGTCTGTTTCTCCCTGGAACCGCCAACTGCCACTCGCTTTCGATTCTACCAATGGCACAGAAGACCAATAGCTTCAATCGCACGTTTCACCTTAAGTATTTGGTCGAACATGCAAGATAAAGGTCTTCTCTCCCTTTACGTTCATCTCGGGGAAAAAGTTTTTCTATTTTCTACCGGTTCATCTCTGGTGAAATAAGCGAAGACGTGGATTTATATCGAAAGTGGAACAGAATGACACACAATGCGGTGGACAGCCAATGTGGATGGTCAAATGGACTTCTTGAGCTTCACACTGACGGATCTCAGATAGAAAAACGAGATCCTCCATTGAGGAAGAAGAATTGGTGCAATCTCGCAAAAAAAATGCAGTTGACATTGCATCCTATATGAAGGACTGGAGTCTAGTGGTAGATAACACATGCGCAGATTTAACAATAAATACCATTCACGTAGTCTCGTATGATCACGAAATCTCCGACAAGACTCCTGGTTCCAGAAACAGAGTATCTCACTAAATATCAATTCTCTCATTCCTACTTGATAAAAATCAGTTTCCTCGTGATTGAATAGATAGATGTACAAGGAATGCACTCGTTTGTAACCAATCTACCCTGTTACCTCCATTCAAGATCGTTCCGGTAAGATCATTTAAAAGCGATTTTTTAATGAAATCAAAGCACTGAATTGCGTTAATAGGGAATGCAGTTGTTGAGTCAACCTCTCCCACAAACTCCATAATGATACAATATTTTAACGATAGATACTTAATCACAGCAAACAATAGACAACTCAGAACTTCTTACACTGCTTTTGGAGTTCTGAAAAGGTCATTTAATCCGACAGTTCTATTTTCCTTCACATTTGTGGTCCACTGAATAAAAAAGCACATTGAAATTGTTGTTCTTTTTCACATTCCGACTCCTAATTAGTTGGATCACCTCTAATCTTCCTAGTAACCTTCTCCGCAGGTGTCTTCTATTCAAATCCGTTCAATTCCGCACTAGTCAGTTTTCTCAGCCCGAGTTGTCTTCAATGGAACACAGTTCCTGAGTCATACTCTTTGGTGCAATGCCGGTTTTATTAGTCCGGTGACCTCTGATCCTTTTCTCTATTTTTATCAAAAAGTAACAAGTAAAATCCTGCAGTTTCAATGAGACCATTTCACAAACCAATGGACATTATTGCATTCAACTAAACAGAAGTCTCATGGAAAAATGCTTTTCGGGAGGAAATATTTTTCAAAATTATTTCATAATAAAAGATACATTTGGCATTTCGACCGCACAATGGTTAAGTTGAACGATTCACTTAGGACACGAGAAGAATTTATAGGCACATAAACTACCACCTATATTATGGTTATTATTGTCCATGATGCACTATTTTACAGACTGGCTGCATCATTTGCGGCCTTTGAACTACTTAAAACATCAAGATTCTGCTAAATTATCTGATTCCAGTTGGTATTTTTCCATTCATTTTTGTGTAGTGATCTATGATGAATTACGTTTTAATACAATTATGGAAATATTCATCCCCTCAACAGGACTAAAATTTCACTCGAAATGTTCAATTTGAACAGGAAAAACACGTTTGTGTTCGGGGATCAGATACGGCAACTTTCTGCCAGAAATACAAGAATTATTTTATTCGAAGCTTATTAGACAAAATCTAATCATATTTCCTACACAACATTTTTCTGTGATACTTATCGCATCATCATCATCATCATCATCATCATCATTATTCGGTAAACATATCACGCAAGGAATACCACGGAAAGTCGGTTTAACGTTCCTAAAGAATAACCTAAATAAAACTGTAGCAGTGATTTGGGATGGTCATCACAGTGAGAAAAGCCCGTCGAAGTGGTTTCTAGATAAGTAGATCTTCCGTGTATGTCCGCAAAGTTTTGAAGGATAGGATCTAAACTGTTGGTAGCATCAAAAAGACTGGGTTCAAAATTGTTTTTGTCCGTACAATTCACTCGTTTAGCATGATCTCTAAGAGTACAATAAATTTAGAAATCATTCACTCTGACACCGTCTGAAAATCATGGCTGCTCAGTATGGTCACGTCGTTGTGGATGACTAGAAAAAAACGCAGAGATTTGGTCCTGCTAGATGCGGCGATTTTACTTTCGGATCGGATCGGGAATCCTGAATAAGCAAGGATCCAACAGCATATACACTGGAGGTTTCAGAGCTTTGCGACTGTTCAGCAACAACGCAAATCACCGTCATCGAGATCAAAGTTACACAAATTACACAAACAGAGCAGCTAAGATGAAATCTTTGATATCCAAATTTAAGGGCCGATTGAAAACGTTTCGTACATTGTTCTCGTGCTTACTATCATGCCGACGTCAGTTGCTACGTTTCCGAGCCATTCGGGTATCTGCGACCTGCTCCAACACTTCAGTTGTTGAAATGATTGGTACTGAATTAGGCAAAGATACAATAATATCCTCTCATCTGACTTTTACCGTTAATCTGTCAAGCGTGTGTGTGTGATATCAACCGGAGAACATAATTTCACACGTAAAGCTCGAAAGCCAACCACGAATTTCGTGATATTCCCACTGATCACCTGTGCCTGACGGTTTCACATTTCGTGGTTAATTACCTCGTGCCTAGAGCAAAATAACTGTTAACTGAAAAGCTGGAAACTACAGAACAGCTGTTTTGAACTGGTTTGGTCTCATCTGCAGTGCAAATCGATGACCCGACTGAGGAGTGACCTCGGGACCCCACAAGTTGAACGCATGCAGAATAACCACTCATTCAGCCACCTACTTGAGTACGAATATATCTCACAATATGTGGTGCAGTTCAGTATCTTTAGGAAAGCATGCGAAAAAAATACCATTTCTAAAATTATTTGTACATTTTTTGATTCATGATATCGTTTTGGGAATGAGCATAAATGAAGAATGAATTTCCTTTTATTGTGTATATTCAATCTTTTTCAAGCTCCAACTCCAACCATGAAAAGTGAGTCGCATTTAATGGGCAGAAAATGTCTATTTTCTCCAATAGGTTTATAAAGTAAATGGAACATAAAAATCCACAATACAAGATCATTCAGAAAAACGAACTGTGTAGGATTGGAAACTGGGAGCAAGATTTACCACACATACTTCAGTAATTCTGCAGGACAATGCTAAAACGTACATTCTAACATAAATGATTCTATTGAAAGAAAATGCAAAGGCAGTTGAACAAGTATTCATATAGTCTATTGATTAATGACTTCGGAGTTCTTCAAGGTGCTGTTCTTTCCCTCTAATTATTCACTGATTGCCTTAGCGATGTATTTGTATTGTCACCTGTCTCAATTAGGAAATATGTAGGTGATGTTTATTGACTTGTGTCAAGCTGTTTCAAATCAGTGAGACTTTCCTTTTGTCCCTGATAATCTCATTGCTGGTCGGGATGTTGTCCTGCAATGAAGTTCTATCCTGAAATTTATCCAAATGTTTTGAGAGTATCAACAAACTTTCTACATTCTCATGTCCCATTGAACTCGGGTGCAATAGCGTCTCTTGAGTTTGTCGAGTGGAGGCTATCAAGTCCCTTGGCGTTACCGCGAAAAATAGTTGCAAATGGTCTACCTATATCCTAAGTACTGTTAGCAAACACATCAGGCTACTACAAATCCCAAAAATGGATCAACGGCTTGAACATTTGGCGGAATAATTTCACAATCAGTCCAGCTGACTTGGCGCTAACCAGATTTTCTCATCTGAAACTGAAATTCCGTTGGCAACAAGCAGAAGCATAATTTCAGTATTGGACACAAGCTCTGCAGCGAGGAAACGCAGCAGTACCGGACGGGCTTTCTTGGTGGAAGTAAAAACCTCGCAATCTCTACTGCAAATTACTGTAATACATTTGAATGTGAGAGTGCATTACTTTATCTCGGAGCTAGTAACTGAGTTTTGCCATCTCCAGGATACGATCGCACAACGATTTTGCAAACCACCGTCGGACATGTTTGCTCCCGATAGTCATCAAAATGTTAAGCTCCGTCATACTTCGACGTCTGACTCCTTTAAGAAAGACCAACATCCATGGAGAGCCAGGCGGATTCCGACTTGACCGTGAGTGTATGGATCAAATTCTTACGTTGCCTCAGGTTCTTGAGCTGCGTCACACCCACCGTCGACCAACGATCGCAGTGATCTTTAATATGAAAGGGGCTTTCGACGCAGTTGAGCGAGAAGCTCAGATGGTTCCCTCCTTCTAAAAGGAATACCTCAAAGGTACGTTAACTTATTGAGGTCACTGTACCCGCACATCTCTGGTCAAGCAAGGGTCTATGATGAACCAAACAGGCCGTTCATCACCAGTAGCGGTATCCGGCAAGGTTGTCCCCTCTCGCCATTCCTGTTTAATTGCGTCGTAGACGAAATACTGGAGTGAGCACTTAGTGGTCTCCAAAACGTAGGCGTTGAATGGACAACGGAGAAAACTGTGCGATTTGGAGTACACAGATGACGTCATTTTTCTGTTTGATTGTATGGAGAAAGCTCAAAGTGTACTTCATAGAGTTACATCTGCTATAACCCCATTCAGTATGTACATTTAACCTTCAAAGTATAAGTTATGCTGCAATACCTAGGAAAATGTATGAATAATAACGGTAGCGTATCAAATGAGATAACTACTCACATTTCTAAGGCTTGAGCAACAGACGCAATAATGTTATTTCAGAAGACTGGTGCTAGCCGGAGGAAAGTTGTTTATTAAGATCCACAGCCGAAGTATAGGTAATTTGGCTTACAGATAACAGTAGATCTCATTTTAAACATGTTATCACGATTCCTGGAAACACAAATAATAATGAACGAAACAGTTTTTAGCTGACATTGTGAACACAGCATTTTGCTTTACGAGGTTTGATCGTTTTTGACACTTAACAAAAACCATCAACCGCATTCTTTTGGATGCGGACCAACAGGACTGAAAAAGCTTTGGTGCAGACACGAATTTCCAATGAAGTTTAACAATTGTGTATATCGCGCTAGCGTTCGTTCAGTTCTGCCTTAAGTTTGCGAGATCTTGAATTTGCGAGCGGGAGATATCCATCAACTGGCAGTTCTAGATTATCGATGTTTATGTAGTGCAACCCATTTAGGATAATGCGAATGGCTTAGAAATCTGGAGGTAAGCACCCGTGTATATGGAAGTTTATTTGCAATAAACTTGTTAGTTCATCGAATTCAAATTTGTAGAATTTGCTGGCTAGAGAACCGTATCGTGTTTTACTTGATGTTGTCTCTCCAGCTTGGAGGAACCCCCATGGATATCAACAGATGGTTTTGAGGTGAAACAAATAAATGCACCAAGCGATTAGGAAGAATAGGTGTCTCGTGCCTCCCAGTATCAGGCCTGAAGGACTCTGCCATTGGGTGTTTGGATATATTGAAGGATATGGCAGCGAACCAACAGTAGTGACGTACTCCTTATCACTTCTTATCCGGCTAAAATGCTTGAAACGATATGTATGCACAGATAGGTTGCGTATTCCGTCTGTTGACCATAGAAGTGCACCCTACTAAACTCCCTCGTACACAATTCATGCCCTAATCGCCTTACCTAATGCCACAAACATTTTATAAATTACGAACTTGATGGCAATCAGTAAATTCCCCCTCACTGTATTTCGCTGTGCAGTTATGATAATGTTGATTTTGCAGTAGGGCGATTTCGTGTGAACCTTTTGCTCACACAACCCATTTGGTTCATTCAAACTAATCACCATTTGGTTCACATCCTTTGACTAGGTTCGGTTTTCAATTTGTTCCAACGATATCTGGCATTTTTGAATATTCGCATATAAATCTCACAAGCATGGGTTGGCATAAAGTTGTCATGTCATTCCACCTGCACGTATGTATATGTGCCAACTGCAGTCGAACTGGCCTTCATGGTTACTCTTTCTTCATTAACTTACTCACAGTAAAATTCACTCTGACTGTAGTGTGCACATGTACCTATGCAGCCAAACGGTCGTAGATGAGTATGTGAATTTCTTACCCGGAACTGTGGAAGACAACCAGTGTTTTCAGTTTATTAAAAACTACCTTTTGCATTGTTAGTCCGAATGTCTGTTGCTAAACAAGTATCAAACAACGTCTGATCGAACTGAATTACTTAGTAGACATCCCGTAATATATTCACACCATTTGATGTTTCAAGGGAGGATGAAGATTGAGAGAACCCCACGGCACGTAATTCGGGAAGTTAGATTGATAGGCTGCTTCGAATTTGGGAATCTCAAACTCACTGAATGGCGTTCAACCCCCTCCTCCTCCTTGAAGCAGACATATTTGGGATTTAACTGGTTTTGTTTATTCTACCATCCCTGTTTTAATTGTAAGCACTGCCTCGTAGTTATATCAGGAAACTACTAGACCTAAATGGCATTCAAAAATGGATTCCTCGCCGAATGTTGAAATGATATAATGAAAAACTATTGTAGTTTCGGTCTAATTTTTCAGGTTATCACGATTAAGTGCCATCTATCTTTTATCCTGAAATGCGCATATAAAGGTATTTCATTTGTTTACTCTTTTACCATAACAGTTGACGATGATGGAGCTCGTAAGTTTCTTACCAAATAATCTCCGCGAGCAGGCAAACTGGAAATAATCTGTTGCAAAAGTATTGAAAATCGGTTCTCGTAGCTCTGGTGAACTGAATTCCACTTCACCTGTTCGCCGAGCTTGGCAATTTGTTTGCAAGCGTGGCATCATCGGCCGAGGTGAAATCATCAGTGCTGATGATGTCACCTCGGCTAGTGATACCGCGGTTGCAAACAAATTACCATGCGTCAATCCTACTGATTCTCCTTTCTTGTTTTCATTCGTGTAATATACAAAAAATACATCTTTCATTCATGTGTTCCGTTGCAGCGATACCACATATCAAATCTGGAAGACCGATATGAAGAAGCACTTTGCTGTAACAGTTATGCTCGACATGAAGACTGGAATATTTCAACAATCTTTCGTTGGAATTTGTGTCAATCTTTTTTCTACTCTAATGGGAAACTTTCAGTGGAGTTTAAGGAAAGCAGCAAGGCAAACATGTAGGTAAAGAATCAGCAACGTAATATCCTCTGTCGTCCGCATATAGCTGGTGCAACAGAATCCTTCAACGTGGGTTCATTTTCAGTGGTAAATGAGCAACGGAAAATCACACTTCCGCAACGATTCTCGACATGTTCCGCGGCGCACATTTGGGTAGAAAGCCGAAGTAACACGATCAACTCTCGTCAGTTCGACTAAACGACATCACGTGCAGAACGCACAAACTGTGAACAGCCGAGTCCGAGCCCATTAGTTGTCCATATCATTCACGACAAAATTTTAAATCTTAAAACAAGTCGAAAAATGACTATTCTTCTTAGCGAAACATAAGCAAAAGCGTTCTCGCCGAAACATTGCAGGACACAGAAAAGTTAAATATTGACGTAACCACCAATCACTACTTTTGTGATAACATACTTCCACAGTAGTTTCCTAATCGATATCGACGGTCGCTTGCATGGCTTTCTCAGTTCCAACCGAATATGTTTGACGGAATCCCATGACATGCAATGAGGTTGTGGGAATAAAAGAAACTCTCCATCTCATACCGGAAGGACAGCCTTGGTTTGAGGATTTCTGAACTGGAATTCTCTAACAGCAACACTGGGGGTGCCGGCAATGCAGAACGAAACAACCTGATGTCAGAGTGATGTGGGGATGTTGATGCTTTTGTTTGAGAAAAGAAATACCTAAACACTAACACAACACAATCACCTACTAACTTTTCCTGCGCATACAAAATATCGTTTTGATTTCAATACCAATAGTTCAAGAAACTGAATGATGTAGTCGTCATACACTCATCAGATTAACTGATATATTCATGGTGAGCTGAAGAATGCACCGCAATGAACAGTTGGTCTTCGAAATAAGAGTGAACAATTGGAGTCACCGTTATATCTTACTCATTTTGTTCAAGTGGCAAAAGTTCTAAGGTACCCGAGTATGAACGAGTAGATCGATTTACAAGTATAATGTAAATACACCGAACAAGTGTCCAAACCATGAAGCAACAAAAGGAATGATCGCTCACGTAAGTGCATCAGCGAAAATTGTGGCAGGATGCAGATGGAAATGCATCTCCATTACGTAATGTGTACAGAATTTTCTCATGTATGCTAAACGAAATTTAACGGAAACATTTAGGACATGCGCGGCAGAAATATGCCAACCCAGTTTACTAAATACACTGAACTGCATTAGCTGTTCGGCGGACTAACGGGTAGTTTTCGAAATTCAACATAAATAACACATTTGCCGGTAACATCAAAATCACAGATTGCTCTGTCAGTCGCACCCCTCAATATGTCACAGTTCCTGATACGTACTCACTTGGTCGTTGACCGATGTTCGGGAGGACCATTGACCATCCACCCTGAAATGTCGCAGTCAACCAATGGCGTTTTACCTTATGTGACGCGTTTATGGCACTGTTCGCTGATTGGATAATGCTTGCGAGGAAGTCACACCGATGTAAGTGATCGGAGACAGTATCATTTGACGTCAAAATGTGCAAGCGTTTATCGATCAGAGAGAAGCAGAATGGGTTGGAAACAACCAGGTGCAACTCTGAGCTCCGTAACCGAATCACTTGGAATTTCACGAAAAGCTGTCTACAATGTTATATCCCATCGAATGACTATCAGATAATTTTTGAACACTGGAGCATTTGAGGAAGGATGCCACCTGAAAACCAACGAAAAGTTCAAGGTAGTGAATGAGTCAACTTTAGCTTGGTTGACTGCGACGAAGGAAAAGCTCGGAGAGTTCCCACTGGTGGAGAGCATCGTATGTAAGAAGGCAATCCAGCTAGTATAAAGATGGCATCATGATGACTTCAAGGCTTCCAAAGGTTGGTTTCGCTCTTGATCAGACAGATAGGGTATTACAGGCAGCTCTCACAAAGAACATTAAGTCTGAAAGGAAAGAAAAGTTCTGGGTCCAAGAAATCTAAAAATAGGATTAAGTTACTGCTTTGTGGGAGCATCACTGGAGAGAAGTTATCATCTTCGGTGATTCAGTTATAATTCTTCAAAGAACGCATGGATGACTGCGTTATTTCACAGTTGGCTGTCCGATGTCAACCGCAAAATGGTTTCTCAAAGGCGCTCTATTTCATGATGAAGAAGTGGGTTGTCTACAATTTTTGTATCAAGTCTTTGTTTAATCATTAGATGATTTCGTTTCGAATCAAGCTAAGAATCACAAAGAGGAAGATGAATTTGAGGCAATGAATGCAACAGAAGTTATCTCAATGAGAAAGGAGCAGAATTTATTGGATCAGTTGAAGCTGTTTCCCTTAACTAATGCTCGGAGTTCGGGTAGACTATTATGGTGTGTCCGACTGAGTTAAACAGCGCGCGGTAAATAGATTGTGCCACGGGATACTTAGTTCTCATAAAAGTATCAGGTAAGTAAACTCATCTAGCAATAATGATCATATTTTATACAAGTAACCCAAATTACCAATCTTCCGCCTTCTCGTGGCACTCAGCACAGTAGCTTAATAATAAACCTACGGACTATTGTTGACAACATAAACCCCTTTGACTATTGTATTGTTTCCAGTCTATTATCACTGGATGTTCATAAGGCATGACTAAATAGGTCAAACTGCTCATTCAGATAACGAATCCACATTTCTTTGTTTTCCATCTAAACAATCTGGATGAGAAATCTGTCGAATTTATTTGATCTCATTATGGTTGTGACCGTATCAACCATTGTCGTGCTTTATGAACATCCGTTGAAACGATCTAATCTGTGTTAAAATAACAACCGAACTATCAAGGGAGTTTGTGTTGGCAACAATAGTCTGTTCGATTATTATCAGGCAACTGTGTTGTAGTTGCCATAAGTTGGAGGGACATTGACAAGTTCGGATTCTTGTTCAAAAATACGATAATCATTGGTGGATTAGTTTATCTACTTGATGTAAATATCCTCTGAATTATCGCTTGACATTTACATCTTATGTACTTGCTGTGGCATCCTGCAATGCATCGTAACTATAGTATACTACGAGCGCACAACAATCGTTATGACTGGTTGATGGTCGCTGCAGCACTTGGTGTGAAGAAAAGGACAGCGATGACATGGATAAGAAGACATCAAGAAGAACCGTCAGAATTCACCCACGGAGGAAGACGATTCAACAAGTTATCATGTTACCATGTAGAGGAACTCATTTCATGAATTGAAGAGAATCCGACTGTAACATTGCCGTTTCTACGGATGAAACTCAAGGCTGAGTACAATTAAGAAGTTTCCGTCACAAATACCAGTAACTGTTTAGATAGAAAACTGATCACAATCAAAAAGATTCATCAATTAACAGTAACGATTAACTTACTGGATGATAAAGTGAAGAGAAAAAGGTAATACAACAACCTGTTGTTGAGTCATTTCTCCTTAGATATGTTCAATACTTGCAGTGGTACGGGGCACTTGGACGTGAGATTATCCGGATTGATGAAACCAACTTCAACCTACATTGTTCAGGAAATTATGGGCGTGCACCAATAGGCTAAAGGTGTTGGATACCATTGGCCAGTTCAAGAGAAAGAAATCTGCACATCATAGTTTCTTTGAACGCTGATGGGTTGTTGAACTGTACTCAGAAAAGAGGATCCTACAACTCCGTATTGTTTCTGCAGTGGTTGTAAACGCTAGTTGATCAATTATTGCAAGAGCAAAAATCATGTGATTGTGTGTGACAACGCACCCTGTCATTCTAAACAGGAGGATGGCTTGTTTGGAAAACATTGCTAGTGATGCCAAATCTCATCACGAAGGATAATTGTCAACATGCAACTAACCATGTTCGTGTACATTATCTGACAGATATCAAAATGCTTGATTTTTGATACATCTGATCTTTTTCTAATCACTGACCTTTTTTCGGAATGAGAGATATAAGTCAGAAAGTTTTCAGTCGTCTCGTTCCTCTCACTCGTGACCTTAAGTACGTAAGTAAGTAAATTCCCTTTGACCCCTAATGCGATCTGATTGGATCATATTCCGCGATCTGCAGTGCTTAAAATCTCTCACCTCAACATCAGACTGTTTGATTACGACTTGTACGTTTTGCAATGCTCTTGGTGTTACGTCCAGTCCATCCCAGTACGGATGGCACTCCTGCTACACAGTCGAAGTTCACTGGGCCTGTCTGAGACTCACAGGTGTAAAAAGGTGTGATTTCTCGCTCGGGTTAGCTGGGCAAGCACCAGGTAGGTCCCTTGTTGCGGCTGAACCATTCGACCGATCGATAAATGAACCCAATCGATCGTGTGATTTTTGGGCCGGCACAGGAGGCGGATAGGTTACGAATCCGATGCCGCCTGTGTTGGTAGAGAATCATCCCAAGGGAATCAGTTGTGGAGCGGTGCACCATGTGAGAAATTCCGAATGGAAAGCGATTATGACACTGAACCAACGCCTGACTCGTCCAAGATACACGGACTATTTTTCGAAGCGGGTTCGGTAAACATATAATCACAATAAAACTTTGAACTTGTCTTAATAACGGACAACTCTAGTCGGCGCTCAGGATCATGGGCAGGAAATTCTTGTAGCCGAACCTCTGAACGCACGACAGTTGTTTTCCTTTAAAATCTTGAGCACGGACTAGTGTGACATGTTGCATGCCTGTGCAACTTGCCTTGTGGACGTTTTNTCGTGGATGTCCCTTGCGTTTCCGATCGTGTACACTTCCGGTAGATTTGAATTTGAACATTACAGTAAGGGGTGTATGAGAGTTCAAATCATTCTATAATTCATTGTGCATTCGAGAACACCACCCCAGTTGGCTTAGTAGCGGATTGACCAGAACCGGAGGTATGGTATCACAGTTCATTTGATCGAATGCAAATGTTACAAGATAATGCCATAAGGCGTACAGAAACTGAAGTTGGTACTACAGTGTGGTTCCAAAATGACGGTGCACCGCCACACAATGCTCTGGTGGTGAGAAGTTACCTCGACTCGGAATTCAACTGCAGATGGNTCATCTGATTTGTCCCCCTTGAATTTCTTTCTGTGGGGATATCTGAAGCGAACGGTTTACTTCCGAAAACCGAGAACTATCGAGAAACTCAAACAGACCATTGTGGCGCAGTGCAAAAGTATTCCAACTGCTACCATTCTGAAGGTGGAAGAAAACTATCCTCACCGGATTTTGCTATACAAGCAGCAACGCAAAAACAGCCAGTTGGGAAAAAATCAAGAAATGTTTTGCGTGGGCCTACATCAAGGAATATTGTTGTCCGTTGTTAAGACAAGTTCAAAGTTTTATTATGATTATCTATTTACCGAACCCGCTTCGAAAAATAGTGATATGATTATTGTAGCTAAACCAGTTGTATATTATGGTGGACGTCATATAATTAATTCTGTAGTTATCCTAAGATTGCAACGGAATAGAAGAATATCTGGAATTAATATGGGATAATTGGGTCAGAAAAATTCCCCTGAAGAAAGTTAGGTTGTTTCGGGATTAATAGACACTTGGAACTGAAAACGGGCTGAATACTGCGCGCAATGCATTGATATTAAGATGAAGGCGTCATAAAATATTTAAATTTGTGCGATACATACAGGATACGCAGGACGGTAAATCTGAATTCCATTATAAATAAACATTGCATAATTATAAATGAGACCCAACCAGGTCAAAACGGCTGTCCAGTGCTTCGGAGCTTTTCATTTCACGCTTCATTGGCTACATACACGACGAATTCCCACTTTAAATAATTGTGAACATTGGGAATAAGTAACGGAATTAGCCTACTTTTCATCGATCCGGTTTATTTTGTCACAAAACTGTCAGCCGATTTTTATACCACTTAATAGCATCCACTACTGATTATACTGCTATGTCCCAGTTCCTGGAATTTACCCACTTTTTCGAATTCCTGAGGGGTGCGAAATACCAGGAGATTGACTGTATCTGGCATATAATTTCACATTTTGCATCGGAATATCACGAAATCCAATTATTTGCTTTTTCAAATCGGTTGTTAAACAGACAAATAAATGTATGCCTATAAACTCCTATTCCATGGATTCAGGGGCTAATAGAAGATATGGATTGTTTCCGTCGATCGTTGGATTTCACCATTGCTAAGAAACGTCAAACATGATCAGGGTAAAATTTCTTCAGCAGTCAGGATCACGTTGAACCAAACGATCAATGAGGAGTATCATACGCAATTCCTTGTCTAGGCTGTGATCAATGGGAAATGGAAGAGACATGCAAGTAACGGCAAGTAACGGCAGCACCGCAGGTTGAAGGTTTACAACTACCCCAACGGTTGCATCATCT